>JAZHYW010006050.1:0-71113 GCA_037355805.1 Ixodes ricinus | reverse complement strand
GAGAACGTTTCCTCCATTGCGAGAAAAAGACAAATTGTCCTCCCTTCATGGGGGATAGTTTTCTCCTTTCCTTGAAAATGGTGGCAACTTCTCCTTCTTAGGGAGTGAATTTCCTCCGTTTTGTAGGAGAAATTTCCTCCCTTGATAGAGCAATATAAGGGCCGCGGTTCCTCCCTTAAAGGAGGAACTCGCCGTGTCTATTTAACATTGCTACTCCTTTTTTAGAGTGTTGGCATACTTTTTGGCATTTAGCCTGATAAGCTGTAATAAGAACGTGCCAGGGCTGTCAGTTCACGAGGATGCAGGCAACACCAGGACAAAGTGGCTGAAAGCTCATTTCGAAGAAGCACGTCCCAAGTTTTACGTAAATATTTATTTTTTATCTTGCAGCTCATTTGAAGCTTCTTTTGAAATGCTCTGTTCCACATTTTACATAAAATTTTGTTTTCGTCATCAATATGATTCTCCTGAAATTGCTTCAGGTAATAGTAACATCATTTGCTTGTTCTTTCGTTTTGCTTTCTGTAATATTGTTTCGTAAATACTACCTATACTTTTAAACAGAATGCCTCTATTTTGTAATATTGCAACCAGATCCCAAATCAGCGTTAATCTTTTTCAACTCACTACACCCTGTTCCTTATATAGAAATAATGGAGTTCGATAAATTAAGCTAAATCAGCGTCTGACGTTTTGTACAATTATTCAGCGTATTTAACTCTCATAAGGAAGATTGACGCTTATTAGTGTTTTTTTTTGACACCCAAAAGCTTGCTTTCTTTTATAGTTTCAAAGCGTGGAACCTGACTCAGCAAATACTTTCGATCGGCGCGTCAACCAGCAAATTTAAGCTGTTCCAGCTTTTTCGCTATATTAATTAGTTGAATAAACACTTTTCACATGCGTGACATTTTTGATGTAAACAAAGATTACTTCTATTGTAGAAAAACTGACAATGTGCGTTTCAGCATGTAATTCACGCATATTATAAATAATAAAATGCCATGCAGCTGCTGTTCGATATTTGAATTAATCGCTGCGATACACGAATAACTCTTCAATCACAACTTATGAACTTGGGACTATTGCTTTGGTCTGAACTACATGCTTCAAATCAGTCTCAAGCCAGAATAGTTTGGATAGTGAAATAAGTACAGCACACCATGTATCCACCTTGGATGTTTCCTCAAATCCTGCAAGAGCTCTACGTTTAAACAGCAATAAAGACAGTTTTTTTAAATATTTATTCAGTAAGTGAGGAACAAGGGTAGCAAAACCAGAACGAGTGCGTAATTACTAGCAATATATTTATTAACTCAATAAAACCACTGTTGTTAATGCGATTCGGAGATAAATAAATATTAACGCGTAAATTATTGCATACATGCCACAATGCTGCGTCAAGGTGAAAAACTGTATCTACCTGCCATTGTTTAATGACCAACTGGAAAATTAGTACGGCAAAAGCAACGCAATGATGATGGTCACAGTTTTACAAATACTATATATTTGGATACGACAATGGAGTAATTAACATCCTAGAATACCTTGTGTTGTTGGTTACCGTACAAATCGGTTTCCCTAGAGTGTTGCGCTACGATATTACACAGATTTAACTGAAGGTGGTAGTTCTAATGCATCAAGCTTTTCAGAATAAACACACAAGTAAAATTTAGTAAAATAACTGAAATCCCTATCTAAACCTTAAAGGCGTTCGATGGGTGCAACTTCCTAGAGATGGCGCTTTATGCGATTGCGGGCAATGGCACCACAGCAGACCGTCCCTTTACTTCGGCGATAGCATACGGTATTTCTGATGCAGAATGTATGCCTGCTGTGCCAATTTAGTGCATCATTTTTATTTCTTTAATGTCGCAAAAAAATAAACATAAAAACAAAACAAAAAACTGCGAATATATCGTCTCGTTGTTGACCCATTTTTGTACTTTGTTGCCGAGGTCGAAGTGAAGCGTTCGTTGTGCGTCTGCTGTTTCAATAACTTAAGTTTTTACTGAAGCAAGTCTGTTTAGTGATTTTTATTATTGATCCACTCCTGCATTAGACACCTCTGACCATCTAACTATGTTACAAACAGTAATATATACGGTTTCTACAAACAGCTAGCGAATCCTTTGACTGTAATTGCGTAAAACCGACACCGATGTCGTTCGATGTACGTTTTTTCCAAACCTTTCAATACGCATATCGGTCCGCGGTACACCGTTATAGATTTATGCTGATCGTGTTTCTTGATCCGCTGTTAAAGTACCACGCACCCAATTTCCAGCAACGCCTTCTCGGAACAGGGTGTGTGAAAGGTGTTTCCGTGGTTTCTGACTTGTATTAACTGCAGTGTCGGTTATGATGACTATTACGCCACCGGGACGCTGACGTTACCTCTTGAAGCTTGTCAACGGGCCTTGGTCCAACTGCTTTACTGCTCCAGGCATCGGTGATGCAATCTCAATACCCGACGCACGGAAGTCTTCCTTCAAGCGTTCGTAGTACACTAAAGAAGACGGTGGTGTCTCTCTCTTGGCGCCACGGAGAGAGTGCTCGAAGTAGCAACCGTACTCGAGGTCCCCGAAGATCTGTGCAAAAGTGTGTCCACATCTTCGCACCCCGGCATCCTAACGCTTCTCGCTTTGCGTGGACAGGAGACAAAGACGTCAAGGGATTGCGCACGACAACGATGTGCTTTGCTTCGGGTGATGGGGGGACATTGACTGAGGCAAGTGATGCTTGATCAGTCGGGGAGGCTGGCAGTTCTGGCACGTCCATTACTTACACAAAATGAAAGATAGGTTTTCAACGCATCAAAGATTAGATTACTTGAGATGGCGCTGAAAAACATTAGTTAATATTGATATTTAATCTAGCACGGTTGGAGTAAACTTCATAACAAACGAAGAAGCAGGTCCCTTCAAATAAATCAATTCTAAAAGGTATACCGTATATCTGATAAGATGCGTTACCAAATTGAACGAAAAACACGGAAATGAAGAACGTCATCGCTATAATTATACCACGCTGTTTTACTAGCGTAAAGAAGTACGCGAAAAGGAGATATGTCAGTGATGGAACATTCTCTGATGACGTTGAGAAAGGTGGAGCACACTTAAGACTAACGTTACGGGAAAAGGAATGCGAAAGTATTCGTACACCAGCGCATTCCTACAAACGGCGATACGCGCTGACGTCTCCCCCTCACACTGGCCGCCAGCAGTTCGTACTGGTCTGGGCATTCGCTCCGCCGGTGGCATCACGCTCTCCACCGCAGGCGTAGCCGCCGCCTCACGGCTTCCGTGATGCGCATCTCCGTTGCCCGTGCGCGCCAGCACCGTGTCTTATTTTATTTGTGTCTGAGGAACGTCCGCTTTGACGCCATGCCGCTCCGTCGGCTGGCCACTGACAGGCATCTGCGTTGCTCTGCATTTTGGCCAATCGAGATTCAGCTGCATGTGCGCATGCCCAATAGAACCAGAACTGCCGTTCCGCTGCTACACAGATGAGAATTTATCTGTCGTTTCGCTGCTTATACGATCGCAGACAACGCCAGCTTGGCTCCTGAGCGACAGTTGATGCTTCCACGTTAAAACTGGCATCCAGGGCCCTCGAGACAGGGTACTGAAAACAAAACGTGATGATGGGAAGATTTTTGCCTTACTTTTTTTTGTACAATGGTGGTGTTAAGCAAATGGTTACAAATGACTAGGTGGTGAAAATGCCGTTTTGTACTGTATACCCCTGTGTGCCGCTGTAGCCATAATACTCCGCCATCCCTAACAAAAAGAAATATGCCCCTGCTTGCCATAGCGCACCAAAGCCACGTGAAAAGCAGTCGACAAGACGGGGGACGAACAGCTTCAAATCTTAATTCATTTGAGATAAAGCTCTGCGCTTTATCGAACACGAATTCATTCGACATTACACATAAGTCAATAAATCCAATAAAAGTATGAGCATATATCGGTTGTAGAAGTGCATGCTGACAGCTACCATCATTTATGTTCTCATCCGCAGAAGTAATTAGCGTCTTAAGGCGCATGCACGACGTTGAACTCAACCTAGCAACTACTATCTGCACCCACTGGTCAAAGGATAGATCGTCTTCAGTGTCTTACAAGTGGAGTTTGCATTCTCACCGTTATACCCACCGCACGTTGATCAATGAGGTTTGTATATATGTTGTCAACAATAATAATTTAGACAAACGAATCACTGTAGCCTTCCATTTGTATATTAGGTATTTTTATGTTAAACATGTTACCTCGCGTGTTTTTGTGTGTTTTTTTTCAAAAAGACGTGCGTATTTAAAAAAAATTAGCACTGAAAATAGCCGATTTATTCGAGATCACGATATTTGCCGAGGCGGACGTCAGGCGGAAAGCAGAAAGTTACACTTAAAAATAAATTTTCTGCAATCTGCTCTAATAAACGTTACAATTGTTCGCTTCAACCAGGCATCGCAAATTGCAGATTTCTTTGCCGTCATTAAAATATGTCAGTCTGTTGTAGAAATTCGAACCAACCGAATTTTTCGCGCTATTCTTTGGCAACTGTAAGCCCTGAGCAGACGAGAGACCGAAACTTGACGCAGAAACTGTGTCCCGGAAGTCCATCCGGCAGAGTGACATCAGCCTCCGCATCAGACGTGGTGAGAGAGCCGCCGAAACGACATAGCGTTATTAATTTATTCATAGCCCCAAAGTGCCCGCGTGAGAGAATTCCATAGTGATGCGCTGAGTGTGCAAAATAGCTGCCAACTGATAGTACCTGACAAAGAGCAGACGGCAACCACTCGCATAATTGACTTCCCCGTAATGTATCTCTAAGGAACGGTGGGACTGCTATTTTCGCCCGGCGCATGTTTATAGAACACATATCACAGAAGAATTCGTGCGTTATGCCAGAGTAGATTGGAAAATGAGCGAGTCACGCAGAAGAAATAATAAATTAGTCCGTTACGGCGTTTTTTATTTTCGACTTCGTGGCATTAGAAGACAGTGCTAAAACAGTACCGCATATGTATTCATGTGCACTGTCAGACATTGTTAGCGCGACACGGCGTCGCGCGTTCCAGCATGGGGGTATACCGTGCTGAACGAACGGAGGGCATGTGAAAAATCAGGAGAGGCGGCAAGAACGACGCGTTGATACTGGGTCAGTGACTTTCCTTGTTGCATTGACGATCAAAATAAATTAAAGGCCACGTAATATATACTTTTTAACAAATGAAATCCTGTTTTCTTTTCTCTGCTCATGAGATATGTGCGAAGATAATGCTTGTTCTGCGATACAGCATCACCCGAAAGCTCGACGTCTTTGAAAATGGGAGAGGCCAGAGAACAGGTGATTACCCGATAAAAGCTGCCCGGCATGAGATAATAACCGGCGACATACCTTTTCACAGCTCCACATACTTTATTCTCTCTGAGTTATGAGTGCTTTCGGTGGTCGTAGGTGTACGAAGGAAATTAATTTTCATATATGTGACAGGACTTGTATACTAGCAATATATAAGCATCACCAAAATGTCTGGAAACCTCAAAACGTCCTACATTACTTTCGATTGTTATTTTACCTAGAATCGTCGCATGGCTTTTACGTACCTGCTATGAAACAGAGGTTTCGGCCCTGAAATATAACGAACGTTTAACATCGTTCGCCGGTAAGAAAAATGCTGTATTAAAGCAATTACACTTTACAGTGATAATAAAGGTACATACTATTCTGCATACCCAAATAACAAAAAGTTATCCACATTATTTTCCCCAAAGAAAGAAAATGCATGCGCGTTTTCCTATAGGAGTGCACAGGAGCACCGCAAAAGTATGCTGGTTGCTGTCTGCTTCGATTTGCCTACCGGAAGTCACACAGACACTAAGCGCCAGTTCAATCTCTAAGAGTACCTTATAATAACTTCGTGGAAAACAATAGGAGTCGTGGCAGTATTAAACACGCCCCCTACTTTGCTGTCTCATCGGGAGCTCACCCTTCCCCGCTCTTCCTGTGTTATTTTCGATATGGTGGTAACTTGACAGGCTAACTTCGCCAGAGAATAGCCCAGTGTAGAAACCACTTTGAATTTTATATAACATTTCACGGCAAGATGTGATGACCGGCAACATTTTTTAATGTCGCAAATGAGGTGGGCATTGTAAATTGTTAATTAGTGGATTTGATGTAATGGATTTGCTAACTAACACTTTAGCTCCCTACATAATGTCCACCAAAGGAGTTACGTTATATCAAGGAACTAGTTCCCTCTCTACCGAGCCCTTTTTTAATATCTCCTGTTTTAGAAAATAAAACAACTGTGCATACTGATACAGGTGATAAATATTATTTTCATTTATATTTCTGCGTCTCAGTGGCCGCCGCTAAAACCTCGGGGCTCAGCCCTTGACAAGGTAACAAAGGTTGGCGCTTTGTCAGTGGCTCCGGAATCTGTTTATGCATAGTAACAATAGCCGATTTCATTTAATTTGATTTCTGTATACCTTTTTTAAATTTGCGTTTTATTGTTTCTACACACTGCTGTAATTTTTAGCTAAGTATCAATTAGATCACCAGCACCGTTTCTCTTGTAGAAATCGTTCCTGTCGCCATAATGTTGCAGGCAACCTCATTATGTTACATTGGTTGTAAATAAACCTAATCGCTTACTACTACTATGTTCTGGATTATTGGCGTTGATTTTCGTGAATGGCTTTCAGACAAGGTTCGCAAATTCTAAAATAGGTTGTAATAAGTTTTGTAAACAGTAAGTTTAGTGTGAGAAGACGAAAGCTTCAGGAGACGTTTTAAATGGTATCGCGCCCCTTACTGTGAAGTGTGTCTGAACATTGATTTCTTTGACGTACGTGGCGTTTGGAGCCCGTACACCAGGTGCGTACCCGGCAGGTACGTACGCGGCTTCTCCATATGTGTTTTTGTGACTTTCGAGTGTCAATACATAGGTGGTTGCTGAGAAAAAAGAGCACGTAGTCTTCGGCCCAGGTAAATAAACTATGCATCGCAGAAAGCTCATAGTCCATGAGAATGTGACGCTAGCCGTTGGGATAGAAGTTGAAAGTTTCCAGAACATGACACTACCTGGATCTAAGAGATAATCGAGAAACACGAGATTGCGTTATGAGCCGACGTCAACCGAGGCTTAATATCGTCAAAACAAGAATTGACATTGTGGGACCCTGTACGCATTATTTCAGTCGAAAAACAAAATCTTTCCAGCAAGAAAAAACAATATATCTGTGTCGCTGACAAGATTTTTCAGTGAAATACATTGTACAGGTGACTAGATTTTTATTTATTGTTTTGACGATATTAAGCTAGGTAGAACTTCGGCTCATGGAATTAAGTTTCGTCTTTCTCACTTATGCTATTGATCTCAATAATCCCATGTTTACAGTTTCGGTGTTATTTCTCAACTGCTAATATCTCGCTCTCGCGGGTAGAGAGCATTCTGCGATGCATAATTTATTTCCCAGGGCAAAAAACACGTTGGTACAGTTTCTCAGGAACGCTTTGTAGCTTTAGCCTGGTGGCGCCAGAATCAGTGTCAATACGTCGCGACACTGTTACCTGACTCACAGAAGTTTGGCGGTATAGGAAAATTGTGGCAAAGCCTGTTTAAATGCACATAACTGCTGTAAGTCTGACATAATCTCCATGAGGCGTCTTCTTTGGATGAAGTGTCATTGATGGCACCTGCTCGCGCCTGTGTTTAGGGCCAAAGATTCTTCTGCCTGCACTTATGCCTTGGCTCATGTTTTACTAGGTCCACGCAGTGCAGAGATAGCCTTACCACACCAGGGATTTGCACATTGAGTAGTCACAGCTCGCATATTGCAGGTAGGTTCTGGGTACGCTGTGAAGGCTTTCGGCACTCCTTTTTTTCCACTTGCTTTGTTGGGGATGTGCAATACACAGCTAGCATCTCCTTGCCAGGGTGTTAGTATTTGCAGCAGTTACGTTTCGGTGTGTGTTGTGAGAGCCACCTTAATCTAACTCATTTCGTCCGGGCCATGTGGTACAGGAGTTTATGCCTTCTGAAGGCATGGACAACGTGAACTGCAAAAAAACCAAGGGTGACGAAGCGACAAACCCCACATAAGGTATGTCACCAGCTGCATTGCAACAACTTGGCTCCGAGGTTTAATGGAAGCTAAATGCTTTTGTTTCTTCAACTTTCAATAAGGGAAGGATGTGAAGCAGGTAAGGTTGCTCTCCTAGATACGAGCGATATGGCAAGTATGTTAAACGGCTGTGTGAGGTTTGATATTTGAATCATATCCAATTTATAACAATTCGGCACACTGATTTCAAAGACCGCCCCAAGGAGGACCGGGACTTGCAGCTGCCCAATCGATGACGCTTTCAGTTTTCTTTTGTTTTCTAACACTTTTGCCTCAAGTTCAATCAATGCAGTAATATCTATACTTCCTTTTTCATGATTACTATACACTATTCCAGTGCAGAGCCCGACGTGCTATCTCAACAGCCCGTCACGTGTTTGTTTGTCGCTTCGCAAAGCGAGCAAAACACGCCGCTTACTCACAAACTCTTATGATGGCACCTACCAGAGTCTCTTTGCTGTAACTGTCTATACAGGGTGACAGCTCAAGAACTAAGGGCGATGGAAAATAAGGGTGGAAGGATGAAGTGTACAAAGGGCTGGCAAGGAGGAAATCCCCACCCCTCGCCAGCATTGAGTCTGCTTTCTCCTCGAGAAATCTTGAGTCGCCATTGACTATGAGAGCACGAGGCTGGCAAGGGGCAAGACAGCTAGCTACTAGACTGCCATATGCATAAGTTATATACATATATTTCGGTGTGTTCTTGCACATCGTCTGAAAGCGCTGTTGAAGAAGGTGTTGCCAGTAGCGTTGTTGACCAGAATAAAATTATCCTGGCAGTAATCATTGGCTCACGATCATTCCTTGGTGACTTTGTATCACCAAGACGTGCACAAAAGAAATTTATGCCCGAATATAAATATCCCAATTACGTCCGAACTTGGTCCGCTGAAGGATCCTACTTCGGACGTCCGCCGCATATACGAAATGGTTACAGTTGGACGTCCGTCGGACGTTCACGGATGTCCCATGAACGTCCGATACGAGACGTCCGTCGGGCGTCCCACGTACGTACGTCTATGGTTTGCTTGACCGTGGCAAGAGCAGTTTCGCAACTCCTGTCTCGACGAAACCCAAGTTTTGATGGTGATATATATGGAGTTCAGGAGTCTTGAGTTGACGACTCTTTCAGAAGTCCGACACACAATTTATGTAATCGACACAGGACGGTAGTTTCGAGGGTCGTTGGTAGACTTCCCATGTCATTTGTGGATGGACAGGTGTAACAAGGGCCCACTGCAAAGACTCTGGCACGAAGCCTTCATCATGGACACCCTGGAGGGTCATAGACAGCTATGGCGAAGTCTACTATCTTGAAAAAAGCAGGTGCCATTCCATCTGGTCCTTCACCTTGGGTGGGCATGAACTTACTGGGGGCCTCCCGTAGTGACTAACATGAGAAGGCGATAGAGGACATTTCAGTCCGAGAACTGGTGTGCTCGTGTAGTTGAGGGTGGTCATCCAGCCTGGAGCTATCCAAGCTGTCTGCCGCTAAGCTAGTGTTGAGAGAAGAGAACTGATCATAGAACAACCTGGCGATTTCCTTCGGTTTAATTGTGACAATTTCGGTAGGCGAAACAAGGCCGTTGGAATGTTGCCCTCAAATCGGCTGACGATTGCCCAGAACACCTGTGGGTCATCAATGACATTAATGCCGATTCCTCTCAGGTAATGCTGCTGACCGACGTATATGGCTGTTTTCAATGGACGCTCGTGGTCTTTTGCCAGCTGAAGCGTGACTGAGCGCTTGATGTGGGCAGCCTTTTTAAAGAGAGTACGGTTTACTCTGGTGGCTTTGATAACCTTTCCAGTTATCCACGGAGAATGTATGCGGTTTGTGTTTTTTGTGGTGCACGCTATGCTGTTCCACTGAATTGCAGACGCGAAATCACACCAGAGTTTGTAATTGGCCAATTTGTATCCGCCACCAGACGTCCTGCACCAAGGTGTGATACGGGCAAGCATAACGAAGTGACCCACGTCCGCTTGGTCTTACTTCCATAACTTCCGTGGGAAGTACCCCCTTCAAGTCACAGTCACCGCACAAGCAAATTCAATATCACGGTGATCACTTCCCTGTAAACCGCAGGACACCGCGCACGATATTACCCGTGTTCGATTGGAAGTAAACACAACTTCCAGGTAGCTGTGTGCACCGCTCCGCGTCATGTATGTAGACTCAGAACAAATCTCGGCAAAGCCAGCAGTTGTCATGGCGTAGAATTAAGGTGTCATCAGTGCTGTCGCAAGCAATGGGGTCGTCGTGTGTTAGCCATTCAATGTTGAAGTCAAAATCACGAAACACGAGAATGCTGGTATAGTTGTTCTGTGGTGCTGTCTAAAGCGATCTGTCGAGCAGCTATTATCATTGAATGACTGCATTTTGGTTAGGCGATCTGTCGAAAGGAAATATTACATTTAAACACAGGTTTTATTTTTACAACTTTCGAAAGATCGAACTGGACGAAAAAGGGGACAAACACAAGCTTCTTGAGACGTTTCGTGTTTGTCCACTTTTTCGTCCGTCGTTTCTATTTTTTTTAATGTTCAACATTAACCAGCTCACCTGTTTACTTACATTTCTTAGAAGCTTTCTTGACATTTTTTTTACTAATGAGGTTGTATGTTACTCAATATTTTGCCATCACAAGTTAGTTCAAGTCACTTTAAACGTGACATGAACTAACTTGGGATGACGAAAGTCTTCAAGTAACATATGAATCTCTTTACAACAAAAGCGATTAAAAAATGTATTTTTCAACATTTTTGTGCAAGTTTGTCACTTTTAGAAACATTAGCTGCGTTTCTGCATTAATAAAGACATTACAATAAATGTATAATCATATTTTGCTTATATATTCGTTAAACGAATTTAGTAATGATGCTGTTATGTATATTTCGCGTTGTTTTATATGAAGAAATTTGTTTGTAAATAATTTGTGAACGTGTCTTTAAAACGTGTTTTATTTGACGTATTTCGTAACTTATTACGCCTAGAAATCTTTGATTGTAATTTTTTTATTAATACGTGTACATATCGTAAACGTTTCATAAAATTAATTTAATAAAAAAAACTATTACTACGTGTATTCTTCAGTCTGAAATTGACGGCTATGCATAATAGGATAGCTAAACCTTGGCAATCTCCATGCCTCGAGCTTCGACATTTTATATGTCCGTAAGAAATTTATCTACGGCGTTCGCGTATACCCGAGTGCCCCTCCTAAGAACATGATTTTCACGTCTATTTTTTAAATAAACATACTAAAATATTACCCGTACCATCGTTGACCGATCTGACGTGGAAGCATGCTGTTGATGCTGTCTTTTTTGTACAACCTTCTTATACTAAATGTCTATGTGTGCTTCACAGTTATTTGTTATTATTTTCTTCTATTACGGTCTGTGCATTGCCATTGCACTATGTCTCTGTATATTTTACATCCAAATGTGTTTTTTTCCCTTCTACGACTTGTGACCACTAACACCTGCCCCAGTTTTCAAGAGAAAAGCCAGCAGTACGTCTATACATTAGAAAAAATATGAACGGATTAAGTTGATACGAATTGACTCTGATTTGGAGAACTTACCCACTCAATGTACGGAAACTCTTCGGCTAACATGCGTCCTATGTTGGGAAGGTGGCCTGCGTCCATCTCGTCCATGTGGCAGAGGCACCAGACGATGTATTGCATCCATGTTGTGCCCGACTTCGGGTACGTGGACAGAATCACGTCACCAGGACGAGCCTGGTATTCTAGCGCCTGCTTCACGTTGCACGCGTCGAAGGAGGCTGGAAATTTCATGCCATTTACGTACAAGGGGGCTCCTAACACTTGGCCCCTCCAACGTTGACAGAGGTGCCGCCATGTAACTCGGAGAGAGTAAGACGAACAAGCGCTTTCAGGACCAACGTAGCTTCAAAATGGCACAATTGTTTCCCTTCGAGCAGCCTTTGGAACACACGTGGTTTCATATCTCTGCGTAATGTGAGGTCTGGGCTAGTAAAACGCTACATGAATAGCCTTGAGCGATTAGGTTTGTTTTTATGTGCAGCCGTAGCGATGCGGAGGCTTCAGCTAGTTCGTACGTACACAACATATTAAAAGAGCGCACAAGCAAAACAGAGCTGTTTTTTATGTTATGTTTTATGACAGCCTCACGATAGCCGTGTGAACCCATTCCGGCGTCACAATAAACAGGACTAGTTGCCGGTTGTTGAGTACCTGTAGCCGTTTACAAAATAAAGCCTCAAGTACCGACTTTCCCTCATTTGTATTAATCGCTCGTCTCCCTAACCACCACCCTGAATGTGACGTTTTAGTCTGTGGGTTAGGCGGCTTTCAAGCCAGAAACCAATCTTCAGCTTATCTCTCTATTCAGAACTTGCTTTTTCTTCCTCTGTGAAGAATACAAGAATTTCTGCATGAGAAAAATGAAACAATACCGTTGACGACAATGAAAGCCGCCAGATTCAACAGTGTTTTCGTTTATTACCGATAACGCATCTCAAATATGTCACCCGCTGTCTTTCCTATTCATATCAATGAAACGACTCAAACATATAGAACATTGTCCTCTAAAACAGGTTTTAAATCAAATAGATGTGATAGTTATCACACAGTTTATTAATATCGAATCTGTTTAAGGGCAGGGTTTTATGCGAAACGCGTTAAACTCGAGTGTTACAAAAAACCGTTGCACGCAGGTTATGGGAACCCAATGCATACATACTATACCTCTATAAAACTGTGATGCGTTTCTGTTGAAAGGCTTTTGGAAGAAGTCATTAGAAGATATAAAATGTCAAAAGCTTTTCATCTGGCTTTCTCTAGCTTTTCTGTTGACATTCTCTTAAATATTGGCCCACTTTTCCAATAGAACGTCAACAGACTGTTGTAGCCTCCAATATGCTTTTTATGTAGCTTTTCAAATGAAAAATCTAATTTTTTCACTTGAAAAGCTACATCCGTTAAAAATGCTTTACTCCTCACCTGTTCATTCAACAAACTTTTGGAGGCTTACTATGGCTTTCCAGTTTGCTCCAAAATGGCTATCGCAGAATAACGTAAACAAAAACGCGAATTTTGTTTTCTTAATATACTGGATTTTGTAAAGAAATGATGTCGCTTTGTTATTTGAACACTCTATATACATGCCACAGATACACGAAGTACTCAACACCTGAATCACGGTTCCGTTGCCTGCTTCAGAGCTTTATATAGCCTACATTTTGAGGTTAATCATGTGGCCGGTGACCACCTCAGCACTAATTAAGGTTCCGAGTATCCGATCTTCCTTTTCGGAAGTCAGTCAAAGGAAAACAGGGAAAACAGTGTTTCGAAGCTCGTGGACCCTATCTCTTACTAAAAAAATACATAGGTGTAACTAATATTAATTTGGCGCAGTCGCTCAAAGAACATCCACAAAAACGGCTCTTCATATAAATGTTATCGCTTCTCTGCATAGCGCCACTCAGGACGAAGCGAGTCTTGGCAGTTGCTCTACTTCAAAATAATTATTTTGCATTTTCTTTACTCGTTGATTAGTTTAAAAGGGTCAGTAAAGTCACTATAGTCACAAAGTGAGAACAGCAGGGCGGGTCTTTCGAGCGCCTGGCATCCAGAACGCGCCCCATGCCTTCCGCCGTGCTTTGACTGCTCGCACGCGCTCAAAATGCGCGAGTCGCCGAAGCTTTGTCAAGGGTAGGAGGCTCGCGCTGGAGGCAGAGACAACTAAGGCTGCTCCCTACCGTTCTCACCTTGTCAGAGGCTATTTAGAAACTTAGTGCCTTTGGTCATCTAGTCAAGATGTACTATGTTCTATAAAAAGTCAACAGAAAGTCTCTAGCTTTTCTGTTGACGCTGTGCTACAGAGAGCCAACTGAACATTTTCAACACGAAGTAAACAGAACGTCTGCAGTCTTTGTGATGACAGTGTCAACAGGAAGTCAGCGAAAAAAAATAACGTAAAGTGAATAGAAAGTCAACAGCTTTTCTTTTGACTCAGACTGAAGAAAATCATCGAAAAAGTTTGAACACAAAGTCAGCAAACCTTCTGTTGACGATGTCAACAGAAAGTCAATGTCAAAATAAAGTAATCAGTGTCAACAAGAAGTCAAAAGGTTTTCAATAAAAGTCGAAAATCATTTTTATAGGGGTACAGTCTCATACCAGGTGATGAATAAGCAAACATAAAATATAGAAAGAATATTTAGTCAATTTTAATCATATCTGACCATAAGTAATTGTAATTAGTTAAATTTTCCAAGAATTGCCGCGGGAATCTTACCCCGAACTCTGCGATCCGTAGCCCGATGCCTTTGCTCACCGCCACGAGAAGTTGAACAAGGTCACAAGCATCTGGACTAAATTTGCCAACTATAAAGGAGCCTATGGTTTGACTTACGGAAGCCACCGCAAGCAGGCGATCGTTGGCGCGCACAGCTGCGTCCCGAAGGAGGCACAGGTTTCCACGTAACCTCACGACGTCACGGGGTGGATCATTTAGCACCAACAGATAGCGCACATGGCGACTTAGCACTGCAGCTAATAGATTGCGTAGCGGCTGCGATGGACCCCTTAACAAAAAAGGACATATTTCAATTATATTTTAAACATATTTAACATGCATATTAATTTTGCATTAGTACTATATTTTATGTTTACACGCAAATATATATGTCGAATGCCTTAGATATGAATTCGGAGCATTCCTTCTGATACATCGAGTACACCAAATATACTTAACGAATGTTTCGATGTACCTAAAAATATGCCAAAAATATAGTAACATATTTTGCATATATCTTGACATATAACTGAAATGTGAGGCATTTCTCATCTATTTCAGAAATGTCAGAATATGAAAACATAGTTTTCATATCTTTAAAAATATGCGAAAAATTGCGGAATATAGGTTTAATATACTGGAAATGTATTTTTATTAATGTATTACGGATGTGTATAAATTAATATTTATGGTGCATTTAAAGTGAATATTCCCTGTTCTGCACTGGTCTCTTCCAGTATAGACCTTTTTCTTTGAAAACGCCACAAGGTTGGGCTGCAGGCTTTGACATCCAACTGACATCCCCGCAAATTTCCGGCTCCTAAAAAGAATGAGCAAAGCCCGCCTTCACACCGCTGCTCACAATATCAATCAAACAGTTAACCATCAGTTCTACAGGGGAACGCCAAATGAACCAAGAAACGCGAGATCTGTTCACATTTTTCGAATATTCTTCTACAACCAACTTGTCTCCTCCAAGACGTCAAGTCGTACAGCAGAAGGCCTTCGCTAAATCTCCAACTTTGGTGTCCGTGTAGCATTTATGCTTTCTAGCACTGGTGACATAACCACGCTCGACAGCTTGGGCTGCAAAGACTGAGCGACCGGAAGTCACTTGGGACGCGAGCAGCGGTTCTTGTTCGTAAACAATAAAGCGGTAAGTAACCATTCCGTGTACTTGGAATGGTACACGGAATGGTTACACATTCCGTCGTAACCATTCCGTGTACATTCCGTGTACGTAGTTGGAAGCTGAGCCTGGGGTAGGTATGGATTGTAGAAGGGTATGCACTTGGGCTAGTTGGTGATCCACATTTTTGAGGGTAAAAGCGCTAAAAACTACGGACAAGTAAAAGAAACGAACAACACAGAGCGACTTGCAACTGAAGTTTATTCTCGGAAAACATACATATATATACACCGTGAAATCACGACATGTACCACAGAAATGCGACATCATCCAATCAGTCCTCGTGTATCTATCTACTTTACGAAAAGATTTTGAAAACGCAACCTCAGAGCCAAACAGGGCTATCGATGGAGCGCTGACACACGTGCCTTCAACGCACTCAGCCATGAAAAAGGCTCCGGATATATCCCAAGGTATGTATATCCCTTGTCATTTTGTTTTCGGTTTTCGGGCTAAGATAATCAGTTGTAATACCTTATGTGCATAAGGTGAGCCACAATATAAAGAAAAGCGGGGCAAAAACATGGGGTTGCCGTAGTACTCTCAGCTCCTCAAAAATTGGGCAAATTGTGTGGAAAAGTGGGACGAGGGGAGCCACGCGTTGGTGTCTGTCAGAAGAAACATAAGACCAGGTGTGTGGAGTGTAGCGAAGGCGTGGTTTACATCATTCATTTATAATGTGGCAAAGTATACATAGGCCAATCGGGACGTTGAATAAATGATAGGCTCAGGGAGCATGCACTGTCAGTTAGATCGTCACCCTCGGGAAATCTGGTTGTGCACTGTGACAGATGTGGGTGTGTTCCGAAGTTTGACAACACCATTATGTTAGCCCGAAACCGAAACAAAATGACAAGGGAGATATCCGAAGCGTTTTTCGTAACTGAGTGCGTTGAAGGAACGTGTTCAGCGCTCCATCGATAGCCCTGTTTGGCTCTGAGGCGGCGTTTTTTAAAATCTTTCGTAAAGTAGATAGCAGATAGACAAGCACTGATTGGGTGATGTCGAATTTCTGTCGTACATGTCGTGATTTCACGGTGTATCTTTATGTATGTTTCCGACAATAAACTTCAGTTGCAAGTAGCGCTTTGTATTGTTCGTTTCTTTTACTTGTCCGTTATTTTTAGCGCTTTTACCCTCGAAAACAGGTATGGATTCTTCGGGGCTCCCAGGCGAGGCAGTATACCACTTCGGCCCCTGCTTCTCGTAGACGGGTGTCCTGGCTTGGCTGGACCAGGATGATTCAGTCAGTCTCGCCCTATTGGAAAGACCATTTCAAACTGGCACCAGTTTCAAACTTGGTTATTGCTCCAGTGTGACCAGTTTCATAATGGTTGAACTGGTCAAGGTGGTTCGAACTGGTCACACTGGTTGACTGGTCATGGCGGTTGAACTGGTCATACTGGTTGACTGGTCATGATGGTTGAACTCGTCATGGTGGTTGAACTGGTCACACTGGTTCGACAAAAAATATTTTCATTTGTTCACGCGGAAATTTTTATTATACACAAATGTAGACACACGACGCCTACAAGCATCAGCTGAACATACATTGAGCGCATACACATACACGGCACATACAAACATCAATACAACAGCACACTAACCTGATCACTACTACCGAGCTCTGCGTTTCCGTCTTTTATACTGGTTGTTTTGAACGTACGAAATTTCTCGGTGACCGCCTAAACAATAAGAAATATTCCCAGCATGTTGATTTTTTTCCAGCAATGTCATACCTCTGAGAGTATTTTAAATGGCTCAGGGAATTAATCTCTTAGTAAAAAGTAAACGCACGATCATGCCGTAATTATTTGAAAGCGAATAAATCAAAGTGAGAAAGTCAATGAATAAAGTGAGAAACAGGGGTCAAACTGGTAACCAGTTTGGTCAATCTGGTTACCAGTTCGACCAGTTCGGCCAGTCCGGTGACCAGTTCGGCCAATCAGCTGACCAGTTCGGCCAATCTGGTGACCAGTTCGGCCAATCTGGTGACCAGTTCGGCCAATCTGGTGACCAGTTAGGCCAATATGGTGACCAGTCAGGCCAATCTGGTGACCAGTTAGAAGGCAATCTGGTGACCAGTTAGATCAATATGGTTACCAGTTAAACCAGTCTGGCTACCAGTTGCACCAGTTTGATCTCCTGTTCGACCAGTATGACCAGTCCAAATACCAGTTTGACCAGTCCAAATACCAGTCTGACCAGTATGATTTTCAAACTGGTCGTTCCAATAGGGGATCCGCTTCTACCCTCTTCTTCCTGCTCCCACTTTTCCCTCCACTTCGTTCTCTTTCCTTCTACACTATCGTCCTTACTTTTGCACCTTAGGCCTTAAGGGCCGACCTTGGGTGGAAACAGGTCTTGTGCCTGCAACCACACTCGGGTATCGTGCCCGGGCAGCACTGGTAGAGTAATTCTGTTGCCCAAGCATTTCTTGTTATGGCAAATTACCTACCCCCTTGTTGGGCTCCATGGTGGGTGGTGCACCCTGGCACTGAATTTTATTCCCATTTGTTATGGGTCCCAAACAAAAACCTCTCTCTGATCGGACTCTGAAAAGGGTCCGCACATGTCGTCACTTCGCCAGTTCGTGGCCCCTTGGCGGGCGGGCCGAAATGTGAAGACAAAACATTCAGGCCTACTACTAGGGTAAGAACGGTCTAATCGGGCACGCATGTAATTATACATAGCCACCACGGGCCAATGGCGTCAAAGTAAACAAAACAAACAGTTGATAGCAGTATCGCGTGGTTCTGTAACACTGCCTAAGTGATAACATCGCCGAAGTACCCACCTGTTATGCAATGTCTTTGTTTTTGAAAGATTCCCTAGGTCTCTACTATTACACTTTGAAACTGATAAGCCACATTCCAAACTATCGCCTTTTTTGGTTGGCACGGTAGTTGAAGGCGTTGTTGGGCAAACGTTTTGTGCAAAGAACATTGCGCCTGGTGATATGCAGCAAAGTGATGCTCTTAACGCTCGGGTTAGTGTTTCCACTAAAACGTTAATATCAGTCCTCATTGCAATCTAAACAGCGTCCAGGGAGTAATTTCTGAGGACGACTTGCTCGATTTGACTGACACTGAGCTGGTGGAGGTCCTTTCCAGCCAGGAAGTTGTGGCCGGCACGGTGCATCGCCATTCGCCATGATGACACAGAACGTAAGACCAAACATGTTATATTGACCTTTGATTGTACCGCTCTTTGGGTGACTGTGAAGGCAGGTTACCTCCAGTCCCGCGTTCGACCCTGTATGCCGTACCCCTAGCGGTGCTTCAAGTGCCAACGGTTCGGCCATATGGGTCGCGGAGCTGTCGGGGTGTCGACACTAGTGCCAAGTGCTCCAGCAAGGAGCATGTGGCACATGTGTGTGAAAAGTAACCTAAATGTGCAAATTGCGATTGTCGAAACCCTTGCCTACTCTCGAGGCTCTCCAGAATGAAAACAATAAAAAAGATCCCTACACTGAAGGTAAATTTAAATAGCACCGACCATGAGGCAAAGAAACGTTTTTTTTTCTTTACTGTCGAATGGCGGGTTTGCCGAAGGTAGTGCGGAGGGGGCCTGCACGGCCAGTCATGGCATCCGCGGGAACACAGGCGTCGTGGACGATCTGCGGGTCTCGCTGAAGTCCCCACCCAAACCCATGGAAACGATGCCAGCGGCACCGTGTTCCAAGCCCTGGGAGGGTGCTGGCCCACCAGGATCCTCGGCCAGAGCCAGGGACGACTCCCTCCGCCTTTTGCTTGCTCGGGGCCGGGGCCAGCCAGCCCGAACCTCTGCCCCGACGAAGCCCGGTGAGCCCTCGAGGCAGTTGGCCCCTATGCGCCAGCTGACGGCGGCGCCGGAGGAGCCGATGGACGAGCATGGGCTCAGATCCGATGACGAGGCTCTCCTCTCGGGATCAGAATTCTCTTTCTGCCCCCATTACCTCTGGTGGGAAGCAAAATGTTTGCGCTCAAATGAAAAACGCTTTGCTCACAAAACTTGATTCGAAAAAATCGTGACCTGTTTTTGTAGTTTTTTTTCACTTTCAAATTTTAATTTTATTTTAATTTTAGCACTGTTATTAGTAAACACTTTAGGTACCTTTCAGTAGAAATGTCGCGGCCTTCTTCCTAATATTGATGACGCTTTTGTTTTGTTTTTCTTAACGAGCTTTCTCCTGTGGCACTATGTTTACAGGGAACCCATCTGAATGACAAACACACACAGGTCTTTCGTTGTCACAAGGTGCTTAGGAAGGTCCGCGTTTCTTAACCTTCCGGTGGTGTCCCAGTGGTAGTGCAGAGCGGGGTTGTGTGTGCCCAGGTTCTTTTACAAACACAGCTTGAGGCAGAGGCAGTTCACGTCCTCTTTGGTCGCCTCATCACCTTCGTATCGCTCTACCTGCCAGCCAACGTTCCGCTGCAGCTCCATAAACTGCAAGAACTCATATATCAGATGGCTAAGACTATTTTAATTTCTAGGTTATTTTAATGCCCACCACCATTTGTCGGGAAAGTTCTCTTCAGGACTCCCATGGTGGAGTTATAGTACGGCTTTTGTTATCTTCCGGGCTCTGTCTTTTGAATCAAAAACAGCCAACGTATTTTAGCGATGTTCATAACACCTTCACATCAATACACCTTTGCATATCCTCACCATTGTTACTTCCATGCTTTTTTGGAACGTTTTAGATAATCCCATTGGCAGTGATCATTTTCCCGTTATTTTAAAAAGTGCTTTATCCTTCCTTCTATTTCGACCCGCCTTCCAACGTGGAAATTAGTGAAGGCTGACTGGGCTCTTTTTGGTTTAAATGCTTTACTGGATCCGTTTGTCTTTTGTAGTATGTCCCCCGAGGAGGTAACAATAATTGTCAGCGAGTCTTTAATTAATGATGCTGCGTCTTCTATTCCGGAAACATCGGGCCTTCTCCCCAGGACATAAAAACCCTGTGGAATAAAGAATCCACAGTTACTCGTAGGAAACAAAACCAGGCATTGCATATATTTCGACACTATCCAGATTCCTTGAACCTGGTTGAATTTAAAATAATGCCGCGCCAAGACACGTTGGAGAGGAAAAGAGTCGAAAAGGACATGGCAAATAAAATATATATCTTCTCTAAATAATTTAGTTCCCCCAAAAGATAAATGTGGGACCACCTGCGTAAAATCCGGGAAGATTACCAATCTTTCCAAACCCCTCTGTTTTCTTCCCCCTATGTAGCCCTCAAGGATCCTGCAACTGTACTTGCAGAGCATTTCCAGCTTTTTAGTAGCTCCTCTAATTTAAGTGAAAGATTCAAGAAGTTACAGTGAACTGCTGAAACGCAGCCCATCCCGATGTCTGGGTATGGTTCGTATTTTTACAATAAACTGTTCACGATGTGTGAACTCAAAGTCAATCTTGGTGCAAAGAAGCCGTCTGTACCAGGGCCAGATAGACTACACTGTGAAATGTTGAGGGAACTGTCTTCTCAATACATGAACGGCCTGCTAACTTGTTTTTGTCATCTATAGCAATCTGCTGCCTTCCTCGTTGCTGGAAACATGCCCACATAATTTCTTTCTTTGAAACCTGGAAGATACTCTTCTATTCCTGCGAGTTATCACCCCATCGCGCTCACTAGTTGCTTAGAGAAGACATACGGGGAACTTGTCAATTGTCGTCTTGTTTATTTCTTGGAGAAACAATTTTATACGGTAACCAGTATGGTTGTCGGGAGGGACGAGATATCACAGATCATTTGGTCCGCTTAGAAGCTTTTGTACGTGAGGCATTTGTACACCTGAATCATTCTGTCTCAGTGGGTTTTTTATTTACAAGAAGCATATGAGACTACTTGAAGGTACTCAATCTTTTGTCACTTGAACAACTAGGTTGTGCGGGGCCACATTCTTCAGTGTATACAGAGCTTTCTCAGCGAAAGAACGTTTAAAACTCGACTATGCTCCACGCAGCCGGATGTTCTCTCTCAAGAAAATGGTGCCCTTCGAGGAGGAGTGCTGAGCGTTACTCTCTTCGCTCTTAAAATTAACAGTCTAGCAAAGGTTATGGCCTCATCAGTATCATGCCTAACGGCGCAGCAGGTATTTGTGTAAATAAATAAATAAATTCTCTATATATGTTAATGATGTGAAGTTGTCGGTGTTTCCCTGTAATCTTTCCACTTGTGAACGACAATTGTAAGTTACTATCAATAGGTTGTGTAGGTGGGCTCATAAAATTTGCTTCACACTTTCTCCAAAAATTGGGTTGTGTGTATGTTTATACAGCCTAGAACTTAATCTGCCTCCAAGGGCGACGAGTCTCCCAGCTGTAGATGAGCAATTTAGCCAGTGCAGTACAAACCGCTAGCCTGGGGTCTTTAACGTGCACCACGCAGTAGTGATACACGACCGCACGCCGGTACGATGCTCATCCAGATCGAAACGGGCAGGGGCGGGAATTGAGCCCAGTATCCTGGGTTCTGCAGCGCGAGCTTTCGCTCCACGTGCTCCGAGCTGGTGTGCGCTAGACCACTCGGCCACCGATCCCCCACACTTTCTCCTGAAAACACAGTTTGCGTTTCTTTTTTGTTGCGCCAGGCATTGTTTATTAACCCTTGCTTGCACCTTAATAACAGTGATATATCGATCCATTAAGTACACTAATTTTTGGGTGTGATCTTTGACAAGAAACTTACCTTTTTGCCTCATCCGAAGGAGCTGAAACGAAAATGCTTGACGTCATCAAACATCTTTAAGGTGCTGTCGCGTATGTCATGGGGTTCTGATAGGCGCTGTCTCCAGCGACTGTACAACTCCTCAGTTTGGTCCCGCCTCGACTAGGGTGCAATTGTATACGGATCGGCAGGGCAAGGATGCACTGGATCCAGCTCTTAAGACGCAGGATTCAAAACATCGCTTCGGACTTCAATTTGTCACAGATACTATTCGCACATCTTCTGTGAGGAGTTTATATGCTGACACGCATTAAATGTCCCTCAAGAAGCGGAGGCAGTACCTCAGCGTCTCTTACGCATACAAACTATTTTCAGGTCCAAAACATTCCTCCTACGGTGCCCTTCATATTTGCAAAAGTTCGCAACTAAAAAAAAAAACACGACGAGCATTGTTTGATTATTAAGCTTTCGTCTGCAAAGTACTTCCCAATATTCTTATATCCCCTCCATGAGGTTGCCTTGCTTAAGAACACCGATAGGGTTGCTACTTGGGATGCTCTGTCGATTTTCTGTGACTGGTCACTTACTAAATAGATTAAGAGGGTCATTTCGCCACAAATCCCTTAACAGGAGTTCTCTCTGTAACAGAAATATGCAGACTACTTGGACTTTTATACAGATGGGTCCAATTCGTCATATTTTGTTCTATATGCTCTATACTCTACTTCATACAGGAAAGCCATACAAGTTGACTGTAGGGCAAACATTTTCACTACAGAGCTCTACTGTATTTCACTAGCTGTGGAGCACATACTCGGCAAGCATATAATGAACGCTGGTAGTTTTTCTCTATTCACAAAGTGCCTTGCTGGCTGTGTCCTCCCTGGCGCCTACAAAGTGTCTTCTTGTACAACATTACATGCTGAAATCAACAAAGCCCTCCGACGCAGTCGAGACATAATGTTTTGCTGGGTGCCGCGCCGCATTGGGATCGTGGGCAATGAAAAGGCGGATAAATTGGCAGTTTCGGTTCCAGCCTCATCAACAATATCCAATGAGCTTACTCTATCAGGATTTTAAACCACTTTTAAAGAAATCTATTTTTCCCACATGTCACCTGGAATGGGGTTCAGAGAGCAACAACAAACTCCATGTTATTAAGCCCGTTCTGGGCATTTCTGAGAGCTCTTACATTAGGGTACGTATCGCGGAGGTTTTTCTGTGCCCTCTGAGAATAGGTCACTCCCGATTGACACATCAGTTTCTGCTTCGTGGTGAACATGTCACACTATGTGAACATTGTGGAGAGCTTTTGAGTTTTCGCACATTTTATGGCACTGTTGGTCTCATCATTCACAACATCAAGCATTTTTCTCGGAACGTTTTACAGATCACCTTCCATTTCCCGCCTCCTTTTTGCTTGACGATAAACATTTAGTTACGCTCAGCCGTGTTTTTGAAACAAACTGGATATTTATATGATTTATAAGCTTGTGGCATCGGACTAGTTCTCGTAATATTACGCTCCAATTACGCGTAGTTTGGCGAATTATCGCCCTCGTTGCTGCTGCACCAAGCAACTCTTAATCATCAGCCAACACATACCATTTTACTAATATTGAAACTGTTGTGCCCTTGCGAGTTCATCAGCAGCTCAGCCGATAAAAATACAAACAAGAACACTAATGCAGACGACAACGTTCTGCTCGCTTTCCAGCAATAACTCTTATGGGTTCTTCTTATCTGGAAAAGCAACTGTGGCCCGCTAGGTGGCCACATTTGCTGTGATGTCGCGATAAAAGGTTGTTTGACATTCTTTATTAATTAAAAAAAAAGATGTTTACTTTTGTCAGCTATGCGAAATTAGAGCGCAGCTCTTCAGGGGAGGAAGGAGGGCATGGAGAAGAGGGTATGCTTCTCCTCCCCTCCATTCTTTCTCCTCCTCCTCTCCTCCTCCACTCGCATTTAGCGGGAAATTTGCGCTAATTTTCCCGCTAAATTTAACGGGAGAATTTCTCTTCCAAATTTAGAGGGGAAATGATCGATGAATTTCCCTCTCAATTTTGCGGCAAAATTTTCCCGCTAAGTTTTGCTGGTTAATTTTCCCCGCTAAATTTAGTGGGAAAATCGACGTCACGTTATCTCAACACCAATTCACTTTCCCGCTAAATTTAGCGAGGAAACTGTGACGTCCCATAATAAACCACGCGCGGTTACGCCGACGGCGACGGCGAAGCCGCTCAACCCGGAAACGGACGCCTGAGAGAACGCTGTAAAAAAAAATAGAAGTTAATTGTTGAAATTAGAGGCTTTGGTTGGGTAGCGCAAGCCGCCGCTTGATTCAAGGGGTTCAGCCGTATCCATCCATCCAAAACTACTTAGAAGACGGGCCCCATTCCGTTATCGTTAATGGATCCCTGAGCCGCACCAAGCGGCAAACGCACTGAAGCTTGGCCAGAATACGGCGCAAAGCGGCACACAGCGTGCGTCTCGGCACTCGGCACACGATGAAAGGCGCGCTGGCGGCGAGGGCGTCTTGCCGTTCTACGCCGGTGGAACCGTGAGGTGCGTGCTCGTGCGACTCGAAGGAACGAAAAGACGAAGCCCAGAGACTTGGCCGTCAAGACCCACGGTGCATGAACGCGACACAGGTGCCCAGCAAATTCGCCTTGACGTGCCGTCGATATCGCTCTGACTGCACTGTGAGGTAACGCAGGACTGCTAATGTTTTCCGCATGCTGCGACGACATGCGCTGCGGGCTGGTCTTCTGGCTTCATTCTCAAGCGCCGTCGGGTATAACTTGGTTTACTCCACATTTGCGTGACAGTGCAACAAAACACATTTGTATTTTTCTTATCAGGGTGTATGGTATACCAATACGCACCGAAATGGCTACGGAATCTTCTGGCTAGTACAGAACATACTGTAAACTCCCGAGAGGTAGCCCACCTAACATCGAGAGCAAATCGGGTGAAAATATGGAGCGGCTACCTTTCGGTGTACAATCAAACAAAGTTTTAAAAAATTGCTATTTTTAGGTCGTGTCCCTTCCAAGCTTGTTATGGTGGCAAGGGGCAACGAGGCCAAGCTCACTGTACTTCCCAGTAAGCAATGTTTGCTTATATCCAGACTTGTGCCCGTTACTTCAAAAAATGTAATAGATTACAATTACAAATTACCGAGCCTCAAATGTAACGGATTACAGTTACAAATTACTTTCACGTTACTTTTCTAGTGCGCTTATCAATAGAAACAATAGAAACAAATTTGATGTTTTCGAAAATGTTCCGCAGCACTACTTCCCATTTCTCATACTATGGTAGTCCTTGTAAAAATAATATATTTGACTTGAAAGAAAGATTGTAGGTGCAAGAACATGTAAGCTGACAAGGCAGCGAAAGCTGCAACCACAACCGCCATCGCGGTAGCTTACAGCGACCGGAAATAATCCCTGGAAATGTGCAGACTGCAGAGCTAGTGGTGCGCATACTCAGTAGCAGCATTTGGCTCCGCTATTAGATGCGGAGGTAAGGAACCGATCGACGAAAGCTCCCATTGGAAACGGGCCTTTCAAGTGATGTAAAAGTCAAAAACAATTGAACACGAAAAGGTTTCTCACAACAAAAATGCGATGGAAGGCGATCGAAAGAAGCTAAGTCTACTCGGCATTGTCTTCTTGGTCTTTGTTGTTCACATAGTATTTCACGTCTTTCTATGTGGTTCTGGTGACCGGTCAGACGAAAAATCGTGTGTTTTTCCCGGTTATTCTTCTCCTCACGATGGTTTATATTTAAATTTCTTGAACTTGCTCTTTCTATGCCCTTGAATTGTCCTCATAATGGAACAGCGCGAATTGTTTTGCAAGGACAGAGGAAGGAACTGGACAGGACGAGCGCTGACTAACAACTGAAAGCTTTATTCTCAGGAAACCACGAAGAAAACATACGACAACATGACTCTCTAATCACAATGGAAATGCGCATGCCCCTCACAAAAATGGGTGCTATCTGTTACACAATGTTATATGCGTCATCCCCGATCTAAAAATTTGACCTCACTGTCCAGCAAATTCAAGGAAGCCTGACTCACGCAAGCTGGCCCCTCCTTCTTTATTCTATGAGCTTCAACAATCTCTCGAGCTTTTTGGTCCTTGTGTTTATACAAAAGAATGGCTTTGTCAAGAAACGGTGTACAGGCGCAGTCCCTGCAGTGTAACGCCAAGCGGGAGACTTGCTGTTCCTGTTAAAGAACTACGGTGTTCCCGCAGGCGAATGTTGAGGCACCGCCCCGTTTGTCCGATGTATACCTTCCCGCAGGTGAAGGGTATATTGTATACTACACCCAAGGTGCATGGCACAAACTCAATGCGGTGTTTTATGCCTCCCCTGTTTCCCTACCTTGTTAACGCGCTTTTCCACTGCAGAGCAAATACTGCGTAGCTTGTTACGTGCCGAGAACACCACATCTACCCCGAACTTCGAGGTTGCTCTTTTAAAGCCGTGTGACATGTGGTGCACATAAGGGATGACTGTGACCTGCTTTTTTACTTTTATTGTTACTTTTCCCCGCGCCTCACCCTTAATGCTTTGCACTATTGCTTCCGCCGCCGAGGCGATTACTGATTCCGGGAAACCGGCGTCTTCTAGCCTGCCTACCTGAGCGGCAAGGCTTTCTCCCACTCTGTGGTAGCAAGACTTTGTTACCGCGGACAGAATACATGATTTAGCAATGCCTCTTTTGACGAGCTTAGAATGCCCCGATCTAAAATCAAGGAGATTCTTGGTGGTCCAGGGATGATGCCACCAACAAACATGGCTCTGGCTCACATCCACGCTGAGATCCAAAAACTGGATTGAGATGTCTGCTCATTTTGCTCCAGCTTCTTTATTATGTTCATATTATTTTTTAAAAGTAACGAGTAATTAAAGTAATTCGTTACCAATATTTTGTAACGAAATTACATTACAAATTATTGCCGCAAAAAAGTAACGTGGCAATCACAAAATTACTTGAAAAGGTAATGGATTACCACTAAACCGTTACATGTAACGGATTACTTTCTAAGTCTGCTTATATCTCGCCAAAGATAACTAGGCGCATATACGCCGAGGCCATCACTGATCCTAACACTACTTTTGCTGGGACTGGGCTATCTTTCGTTGCTTAAACAAATATAGCAAATCAAGCCAAAAATAGCGGTTAAGTTTCCCCGCTATAACATAACGCTATAACACAATAATCATGAATCTGTTGGTGAGAATATATATTTAAGAATAAAGAGAGCTATTTATTTTAAACGTTCGGTGCTTTGTCCCACGAACATTCCATCTTCGGATATTTCTATGTATCAAAAAAGCTACTCTAGGGCAGATACCTTTTTAAAAAGACAACGGTCATGCCTAAAAACTCTTTATTAAATAGGTAAGTGTACCTGTATTATGAGTCGCTATCTTCCAACAAAAAAAAGAATAAACTTTGGCGGTAATATATAGGTACATATATATATATATATATATATATATATATATATATATATACATATATATATATATATATATATATATACAAAATAATGCAGCGTTTTAGATATGTAGAGCTGCGGTTTGACGACAATAAATTGGAACCAATAAGAATCACATTGAAGTTAGACATAGTTTTACAATTCAGTGATTATGAGCAATCTGGGGCTTTGTTCAAGCTCATACCTGACAGCATATGACAAGAACACGCGCCGTTCACCGCTTTTAGACGGATTATATATAAAAAAGTAAAACAGTATGTTCTATTCTTCTGCAAACCAGGTTGGCTTTTCCCAAAGCTACTCAAAGTTCCTAGATGTTGTCGCTGTGTATTTGATTCAACTGGAGGTGCACATTCCTTCACTAACTATTAGTTTTGCAGCCCTTGAAGTGATTTTTAAAGGAAGCTATTTAAATTTTGTTCGTCAAACATAAATAACGTTGAATAAACACATGTTTTCTTTATTTGCACAGATGCCTTTATCGGTTGAAATTTCCTTCGCCGATGAGACAATATTAGGATGGGCTCTAGTAAACTATAGTCAGTTACAGGTTAAGAAAAATGTTAGAGGGAAATGAAGGCTGGAGAGAAGGCAGCAGACGGAACGCTGGAGAGAGGAAGGGGTTTCCTTCTCCCCTCTACAGCATTCCGGTTGCTTCCTTTTTCCCAACCCTGCTTTCCCTCGAAAACTTTCCTTAACCTGTAACTGACTATACCTGCAGTGGTGATCCAAGACCAATCGGTCCCCTTGCGTCTTTATCTTGTGAAGATTTAACTGCGCCAAATCTGCAAACGCCCGTGGTGCTAATCGCAAAATGCATAGGTTCAATCCGCACTTTATATGTGTTTATTTATTTACAGTACCACCCAATGCCCGTGAGGGAATTGTAGGGGGAAGGGGTAAACAAGTACGAGGGGCGTTCATAAAGTTCGTATTATCGGCACAAAAAATTAAAGAAAACGGAACAAAACAGGCATCAACATGGGCGCGCGTCTCTCTAGTTTCCGCACAGTATAAACATCGCATGCTATAGTAGCTCGGAACGCCACTAGGGAGACGAAACAAAAATGGCACCACCCGTAGGTGCCAAGCACATGCTGTGATCCGGTTTCTTTCATTTGGAAGGAAAGCAATGCCAAGGATATTCATTGCAATCTGGGAACGTTGTTCGGGGACAACGCCCCAGTTTACGACACTTTTGGTTAAATGGCACAGACGCTTCTAGTGTGGCCGAATAAGAGGAAAGCATTTCAAGGACGGCAACCAAGTGATTGCTGAAGTGGAGCGATGCCTATACACTTAAGACGAGGAGTTCTATAACAATGGCCTCCGCCATGTGGTGCATCGCTGGAAAAAGTGGGTAACTTTCAGTGGCGAACATCTGGAGAAAGTCTCAACTCCTACTCGAGTTTCATTGCTGTATCTATATTCCTTCGTGGCAATAATACGAACTTTATGAACGCCCCTCGTACATGACACCCCAGTACATCAGAAAGGTAGGCGCGGCCTGCAGTAACCAATGCACAAAAAATGCAGAGAGGGACACTCCAGCTGCTGATAATTCACTAAAGCAATAATACACCAGGAAAATAATATACATCTGTTAAAGTTTAAAAAAGCATTAATACTATTAGAGTTTTCTTTTAGCTAAACAAGTTCCTCTGTTAATTGATTCCATCGCTGAATGGTGCATGAAAACAATAATACATTAAGAAGTCAGTTCTAGATGACGGAGATCTAATCTTCTTTGAGCGATTGCGTCTACGATATATGAATGACAGGCTGAAGTTGAGCTAGTTGGTAGCGTTCTAGCTGGCCGTTTACTTTTGATATGTGAAGTGTGATAGAAGTAAATATGTGAGATAGTTTATGTCTCATAGTTTATAATAGATGCCATGTAAACGTTTGAGATGATAGTACTGACGGCGAAATTTGAGAAGCTCATTTATTAAATCGGTCACTCTATGAAAACAGCTTAAAGAATTCAGGACGAAACTATCAGATCTGTTCTTAAATCCTTTCATTATTAATCTTTAGGTACTGCTGGTAGGAATGCCAGATTTCATACGCGTACTCTAGGAGCGGCCTTGTGACATTAAGGTACAAGGTATTACTAACTTCACGGGGACAGTCTCTAAAATTGCCTTTGATGAATCCTTGCATCCGGTTAGCCTTAGCGGTCATGTAATCAATATATAATGGTTCCAGGAGAGATTGTGGGAGAAACACCACCTAAATGCTTTTACACATTACCTAAATGCTTTATTGAACTCAATAAACTATAGTAAACTTAGTGTACTTATGTAGAACATTTTGGCCAATACGCTTACCAGAATAGTCATGTGGATTATATATGCGCCAAGGCTTATCAGAAGTTGGAGAGGCTTTCTTAGAAGGCATCACAGATATGCACAAATAGAGATGTTCAATTAGCTGCGTTACAAATGTTATGTACGTACAATTTGAGTACGCTAGGTGCGTATGGGACCCATACAGGTAGCAGCAGGTTGCGCAAATGAGCAACGTGTACAGAATCTGGCACTTCAGTTTGTTTACTTCTGAGTATAGCATGTTAACACCGGAGTCAGTTACGGCAATGAGAAATGAAGTGCGGCTTGACTGTTTAAAGAAAAGCAAGGAAAGTGTAGATTAAAGGTGAACTATACGCTGAGATTAAAGATTAAGATTCAATAAGACAAAGATTAATTCTTAACTGTACATTTTACCTTCAACATCACGCTCTAAAAGAACGAGCAATACTAAAGCAATTGCCCCTACCAGTACAGAAAGCATGTCTTTAAGTACTCTTTCTTTTGTCGAACTATTATTGGTGGAACACACTGCCAGAGCAAGTTGTCAATTGTTGTAGTCCTAAAATATTTGAAGCACAGCTGAATGAAATGTTTAATTAAGTTTTGCATGTGGAACCGTATATTGTCACGAACGGAGGTGACACGAAGACGAGCAGTGAACTCAAAAATAACGGTTTAATAGGCGAACTTGTGCCAACCAAAAATAAGTAAAGAACGAAAGAGCGTCGATGCAGCAGAAACGCAGGCGGCGATTCGGCGGCGACAACAGAGAGCACGAGCGAGACTCTGACTCGACAAGGTCGCGGGTAGCTGCTTATCTACAGTGCGTCGCTATCTCGAAAGTTCGGCGAAGGAAGTTCGAGCGTCGCGCGCTCGGGGCGAGGATGAACTGGCACTTTCGAGAACAACAAAGCAAAGGGAAAGTTACAACTAGTGCGAGAATGAATGGGAATCTTCTAGAAGACCGTGACCGAGCGTTGCTTTCTCGGCTCTGCGGGCGGCATTATCCCCCTTTTAAAAGTGCATCGTCCCGATGCAACGTGAAAGGAAAACAGAAATAGCTAAAAAATTTACGGTGAAACGAAATAAACATGCAGTGTCGCAATCCTATCGTGCGTAGAACGGCTTTAGTCGAACTACGTGGACGACTTCGGGTCGTGGCTGGCGGCGTCCTGATGGTCGGGTTCCGTCGGGGAGCACCTCGTAGTTCAAGTCCCCGAGGCGGCGGATGACCTTGTAGGGTCCAAAGTAGCGTTTTAACAGTTTCTCGCTGAGTCCGCGGCGGCGAATGGGTGTCCACACCCACACCCTGTCTCCGGGCTGGAACTCCACGTCGCGGCGACGAAGGTTGTACCGGCCAGCGTCGACACGTTGCTGGTCCTTTATGCGAAGGCGAGCTAGCTGGCGCACCTCTTCTGCTCGTTGGGTGACCAGCTGGGCGTCGTCGGTGCCGTCGTCCGTCGGGTCGTGGGGCAGCATGGCGTCGAGCATCGTCGTCACCTTTCTGCCGTGCACCAGCTGAAAAGGTGTAATGCCGGTAGTTTCTTGAATCGCCGTATTGTACGCGAACGTGACGTAGGGCAACACTTCATCCCACGTCTTGTGTTCCACGTCCACGTACATCGAAATCATGTCGGCGATGGTCTTGTTTAGTCGCTCCGTCAGCCCGTTGGTCTGCGGGTGGTATGCCGTGGTCCGGCGGTGGTCGGTGTGGCTCAGGCGGAGTATCTCTTGTGTCAGTTGCGCCATGAACGAGGATCCTCGGTCCGTAATCAGGACTTGGGGAGCGCCGTGTCGGAGGACGATAGACTCCACGAAGAACTTGGCTACTTCCACGGCGGTCCCCGACGGGAGTGCTTTGTCTCGGCGTACCTGGTGAGATAATCAGTTGCCACGATTATCCAACGGTTTCCCTGCGTCGACGGCGGAAATGGTCCGAGAAGATCCATTCCAATCTGCTGGAATGGTGCAGTCGGGGGCGCTATCGGTTGCAGGAGACCTGCCGGCTTCGTCGGTGGTTTCTTGCGTCGTTGGCATTCGTGGCACGAACGGACGTAGAGGTGGACAGTCTTCGGGAGCTTGGGCCAGTAGTATTTCTCTCGGATCCGTGCAAGAGTCCTACTGTAGCCAAGGTGACCAGATGTTGGGTCGTCGTGGCAGGCTTGGAAGATCTCTTCTCGAAGACTAGTAGGAATCACCAGGAGCCACGTCGAGTTGCTGTCCCCGAAGTTCTCTTTGTAGAGGATACCTCTCCGGACGGCGAATCTTGGCAGGTCACGTGAGAAGGCTCGGGGAATCGTACCCCCTCGTCCCTCCAAGTGGTCGATCAGTGCACGCAACTCAGGATCGTCCCGCTGGAGCGCTGCCATACCGTGAATGCTCACCGCGCCAAGAAAGTGGTCGTCGTCGTCGCCGTCGTCTTTGGCACATCCGGTAGCTGACTCGACAGGGGCTCTGGACAGGCAGTCGGCGTCGCTGTGTTTTTGGCCTGACTTGTAGACCACGGTCACGTCGTACTCTTGCAGTCGTAGGCTCCACCGAGCGAGACGTCCCGATGGATCCTTCAGGCTCGCTAACCAGCACAACGCGTGGTGGTCGGTGACCACCCGAAATGGGCTCCCGTACAAGTACGGGCGGAATTTCGTGATGGCCCAGACGACGGCCAGACATTCCTTCTCGGTTGTCGAGTAGTTGCGTTCCGCGTTCGACAGCGTCCGGCTAGCGTATGCGATCACGCGCTCCGCACCGTCTTGTCGTTGGACCAGCACCGCTCCGAGGCCTGTATTACTGGCGTCCGTGTGAACTTCCGTTTCGGCTGATTGGTCGAAGTGGCCGAGAATCGGTGGTGACTGGAGCCGTCGCTTTAGTTCGTCAAATGCCTGTTGTTGTTCTCCACCCCATTCGAAGTTCACGGCGTCTTTCGTGAGGTGCGTGAGCGGCGCAGAAAGCTTTGCGAAATCCCGAACGAATCGCCGGTAGTACGCGCAAAGTCCCAGGAATCGTCGGACGGCCTTTTTGTCGGTGGGCGGTGGAAAGGCCGCTACGGCGCGAGTTTTCTCAGGGTCAGGACTTACACCTTCGTTGCTCACAACGTGGCCCAGGAACTTCAGTTCGCCGTAGGCAAACCGGCACTTCGTTGGCTTGAGGGTGAGTCCTGCGGTCCTGATTGCCTCAAGAACGGCTCGAAGGCGTCGCAAATGCTCGTCGAAGTTGGCCGAGAATACCACGACGTCGTCGAGGTAAACGAGACATGTCTGCCACTTGAGGCCTGCCAGGACGGTGTCCATGACCCGCTGGAACGTTGCCGGCGCTGTGCAGAGTCCGAAGGGCATCACCTTGAACTCATACAGTCCGTCGGGCGTGACGAAGGCAGTCTTTTCTCGGTCCCGTTCGTCGACTTCGATCTGCCAGTAGCCACTCTTAAGGTCCATCGACGAAAAGTACCGTGAGTGGCGCAGCCGGTCCAGCGTGTCGTCGATGCGGGGAGCGGATACACGTCTTTCTTCGTCACCGCGTTGAGTCGCCGGTAGTCAACGCAGAATCGAAGCGTTCCGTCCTTTTTCTTCACCAGCACGACTGGAGAGGCCCACGGGCTGCTCGAAGGCTGAATGATGTCGTCGTTCAGCATCTCTTGCACCTGTTCCTGAATGGCCTCTCGTTCCTTTGGGAGACCCGGTACGGCGGCCGATGCACAGGAAGCGCGTCCTCGTTGGTAATGATGCGGTGTTTAGCAACTGTTGTCTGGCGCACCCTCGACGTCGTCGCAAAGCAGTCGCCAAACTCGGCGAGGAGGTCTCCGAGCTGTCGTCGTTCCGTGGCGCTGAGCTTGGGGTTAACGTCGAGCTGCGGCGGTGGTGTACTGTGCGGCTGACACGGCGAGGGCTCGTCGGAGATCGCGGCGATTTCGGCGTCGGCCAGGAGTTCCTCAACGTGTCCTACGGTGGCACCTTTCGTGAGGTGCTGCGCCTCCGGTCGAAAGTTCGTCACGAGGACCACAGTACGTCCATCCTGCAGCTCCGTTACGCCCCTTGCGACGCCTATTCCTCTTCCGAGAAGCAGTTGGACGCTGCCCTCCAGAAGGACTTTCCCGCGGGCCACTGCATCGGTCACGACGGGCACAAGAACACTCGACCGTGGCGGCAGGTTCACGTGGTCCGCAATGACTCGGACGGCGGCTGGCGTCGTTTTGGGTCCCTCCGGAGGTAGAACGGGCTTTCGCAGCGTCAACCTGTTTGCGCCAAGGTCGATCACGGCACCGTACTCACAGAGGAAGTCCATGCCAAGGATGACGTCTCTCGAACAGTCCTTGAGGACGACGAATTTCACGGGGCAGGTTTCTCCGTGGATGTTCACGCGCGCAGTACACCTTCCCACTGGTGTGATGAGATGTCCGCCGGCGGTTCGTATTTTCGGGCCATCCCACGGCGTCATCACTTTCCGAAGGCGGCGAGAGAGCTTCCCACTTAAAACGGAATAGTCTGCTCCGGTGTCGACGAGTGCCTTCGCGTCGTGGCCGTCGATGGTAACGTCGAGGTTATTCGACACCGTCGCAGAACCGTCGTTCCTATGCGTCTCGTCGCTGGTGTGGGAGCCCTCCGGCGTTTGTGGAGGATATTGGCGTCGTTCGTCATCGGCAATACCACCTCCCGGTATTGCCGCACTCAGTTTTCCCGGCGAGGCAGGGGGACAGGCTTTCTCGGCGGGACCTACGATGAGGCGATGCAGGGCGTTGTGGTGACGGCGATCGGAAACCGCGGCGGGGAGACGGTCCCGGGGATGGCGACCGGCGGAGGTATTCGGCGATGTCCCGGGGTCGCTCGCCGTAACGTGGTCGCGGGTCGTCGGGGTGGAAGCCGCGTAGCCCCAGCTGCCGGTACGGGCAACGGCGGTAGACATGGTCGGCTTCCCCGCAGTGGTAACAAAGCGGGCGTCGGTCGGCCGTTCGCCACACGTCGGTTTTTCTCATCGAAGGTCGCTCTGGTCGGACGTGCTGCCGTTCTTCGCGTCGTTGGGAGTACTGCGGCGCTGGAGGTTCACGACGTGGCGGCGCCGCAGCTTGGCGGGGAGCTTGCGGCTGTCGTCTGGCTATGGCGGCGTAGCTCACCGTTGGTTGTTCCGGTGGTGGCAGGTCGACGGGAGACTCCGGCTGGACGGCTCTCTGCACCTCCTCGCGCACGATCTCGGCGACTGACAGCGACGCCGGACGCTCAGCAGCGGGGAGCAGCTTTCGGAGCTCCTCACGGACGACGTCTCGGATGATGTCGCGAAGCTCGTCGGCACCAGTGCTGAACTCGGAGCGGGCCGAGGCCAAGGTTGAGACGCTGCGGAGCCGATGGTAGTGGTGCGCTCGGGCCATTAACGCCCGCTCGATGTTTGTTGCTTCGGCAACAAATTCTTCGACGGTCGTCGGGGGTTGCGAATAAGTCCGCCGAAGATTTCGCTTTTCACGCCTCTCATAAGGAAGCGTAACTTCTTCTCGTCGGTGGCTTGCGGGTCGGCGCGGCTGCTCAGGCGAAGGATGTCTTCAACGAAACTGGTGACCGTTTCGTTGGGGCCTTGAGTCCTCGCCTGGAGAAGGTCTTCGGCCCGCTGCCTGCGATGCTGATTCATGAACGCCCGCTTCAGCTCGGTGACGCAGGCGTCCCACGACGTGAGCGCAGCCTCGTGGTTCTCGAACCAGTGCCTCGCAGTACCCTCCAACGAAAAGTAGAGGTTCTGCAGGTACTGCTCGGCGGTCCATCCATTATGGCGTGCCACGCGCTCGTAGTGCTGGATCCAGTCCTCGACGTCCTCGTGGATCTCCCCGTGGAAAGGCGTCGGAGTCCGAGGGGCGACGGGCAGGTAAACGACGGGGGCTGCTACTGGGGTCTGCGCCGTTGGGGAAGCCATCGTCGTTGTCGCTTGCCTTGTCCTCGCCGGGAGAGGTCCGAGTTCAGGAGCTTGCCCTTGAAGACGGCGGCTGGCACGATGCTCCGAGTCTTCAACGGAAGGTCGTCGGGAAATGGGGCTTGCTGAACGAGGTCTTGTAGGGGTACGCTGCACGGGTTTCATACCCCGCACCTCCACCAGAAATGTCACGAACGGAGGTGACACGAAGACGAGCAGTGAACTCAAAAATAACGGTTTAATAGGCGAACTTGTGCCAACCAAAAATAAGTAAAGAACGAAAGAGCGTCGATGCAGCAGAAACGCAGGCGGCGATTCGGCGGCGACAACAGAGAGCACGAGCCAGACTCTGACTCGACAAGGTCGCGGGTAGCTGCTTATCTACAGTGCGTCGCTATCTCGAAAGTTCGGCGAAGGAGGTTCGAGCGTCGCGCGCTCGGGGCGAGGATGAACTGGCACTTTCGAGAACAACAAAGCAAAGGGAAAGTTACAACTAGTGCGAGAATGAATGGGAATCTTCTAGAAGACCGTGACCGAGCGTTGCTTTCTCGGCTCTGCGGGCGGCAATATCTTGAGCATGCGTGGGTAGCAACAACCTCACCTGCGCTCGCTTCGCACGGTGAGTGCATGATTGAGTTCCTTATTTTCTGTGTGTTGTGTTGTTTTTTTCCTTCTGTGTAGACCGACAGGTCCACAGTATTTCAAATAAATGAATAAGTTACAGTCTCACACTGATGTTATTGGTGTGGTGCATGCTGGTGAGGGAGTTTTTTTTCTAGTGGATTTGAAAAAAAGAAAACAATTTTCCGACATTTATATTCATCCTTTATGTGGCGCACCAGGTAGCTATGCGATCAGTTTCCCGTTGGAGAGCTACATGATAACAAGCAGCACTTACTGCAGAATAAATAACACAGTCGTCTCCATAAAGACGTATTGATAATAAAACGTTTCAAACAATATCATTATTAAATATTAAAGATAAAATCGGTCCCAAGACAGAGCCTTGGGTCACACCAGAAGTGACTGGAATATAATTAGAGGATTTGCCGTTAATTACCACTGCTTGTTTTCTGTCTCTTGAAACTTCAGCAAACCATCCGAGGACGACATTCGATATTTTAAGGGTCTTTATTTTGTAACGAATAAATTTGTGTGGGACATGGTTGATAGCTTTTCGGAACTCAAGAAAAATATACAGTAAGATAAAATGTCTTCGTCGTAGGTGTTCCCCAAGTGATTGTAAAATTCAACAACAGAGTTGTGGAAGACAAGCCTTGGGGGAACCAGTGTTGAAAATGGGTGAATAAATGTTTCGAGAGGAAATGTTGTACAATATTGGCGTTATTATTATGTTCCATTAATTTAGAAGTCGCGCATAAGAGTACAATGGGCTTGAAATTTTTCTACTTCGTTTTTGGGACCACTTTTATGTAGATCCACTATAGGAGCAATCTTTCAGTCGCTAGGCAAAAACAATATCTGAGTGATGAGTAATTAAGTCAACACTAGAGACAGATACATTGAAAGCACACCTAAACACTCTCTCAGGACCCTCTTTGGAATGTCATGAGGGCCGGTTGCCTTGTCGGGACTGAACGATGCAAGAAGTTTAACGAAGGCCATCGGAGTTATACAAGAGTTATTTCATGCTACCGCTTAAAGTTGTGCGAGTTGGTTCTGCATTGTGAAACTAGAAGCAGCGCAAACACGAATGAGAGTTCACGCAGACAGAGCACTGTGTGTATCTACTTGCCCTTCATTTCAATTCGCGCTGTTTTTTTCTGGTTCTTTTTCTGTTGTTTTTTTGTTTTTTGTTAGAGTGTAGTCAGAGGCCAAAATAAGACGATCATAATTAATAGGAAGAGTAAAAATAGACTGGATGTAGCTGCCTGGTCGGATTCATTCGTTGGTGAAATACCTACTTGGTGATTTTCGTTGCTCTTAAGATACTTCCAAGATTTTTTAAACTCCTGTTCGGGCGATGACTTAAATTCGCGTGACAACGCTACTTAGCTAGTTCCAGTTCGCTTTCAAAAAAATTCCTGAAGCCACGTAACATTGTAAGTGAAACACCACTCACGCAGGTTACTTTTTTTCTTAATAATGCCGTAAATTCCTATCTATTTAAAGCCTTCTGTTTTCGCTTTCTTTGTGTCATTATTTTCTGAGGAACACGTTAATCAATTAAACAAATCTGCCTGTAATTAGAAAGTTTCAACAGGTTGTCAATATCAATCTCGTAACTGCAGATTTCAGAATCGGCAAAATACAGCACATGTCCTTAAGTCAGGCCAGCGCAATTACCCTTATCATTAAATTAAACCTTCCATGGGCACGGCCTTATTGGCATTGCTCGCTTGCAGTCTATCCTTGCAGTGACTATGTCATAGTCTTCGTTTCCTGTAAGGTGTGTAACTGAACTTATGACTCAATTACTCAATTTCTAAGTGAGAGTTAAAAATAAGGAAATAAACTGTTTCTCTCGACCCACACAACGTGACAGTATAGCACGTTTAATCCAATTTACAATAAAAGATGACGGCCGTAAGTGGCCAAAAGTTTCATTAGTGTCCGAGTATCACAAAAAAAAGATCTAGTGTACTCGATCGCCGAGAATCGGTTCTGATTGATTGAGTAACATATTGGGACATGTCAAAGCTTGAAACAAAATGAAAATAATGTTTAGCAGAATGGTAAATAATTAGGAAAGAACATATGATCGCGACACCATGTGACATCAAGTAAGTTAAAGTCCGTAGAAATAGATAATCACTCGTAATATGCCGTAATTTAATAAAAAAAATATATCATCATATTATACGTCAATATTTCGACTAAAGAAATTATATGTAATGATTTCAACAAAATTCCGGTAAAAGAAACCGAGGGGGCAAGGGTTTCCCCAGAAGATACATAAACCTTACACGAAACAGACTCACATGAATTGCAAGTAACATTTATTTCAGAGCTCTGAAGGGTGCTCGCCATCAGCAAAAAAATCTCCGCCACCATGCGTGTTCCTATCTTTGCGTAAACAACATAGTTAGGTGAAAAGATTGGGCACGACTCATGCTCAATTTTCATCTTACGTTCAGTCAAGAGAGAGCAAGTAAAAAAATCCACGAGTGCTGCGTCCGGGATCGGCTTCACTTATTGCACATGAGCCCAAGCCCAACGCCGACGCAACGGTTGGCTAAGAGGGCTGGGCGCCGCGTCAAAACACAATCAAATCACCTTTGCTGTTGTTGTCTCCATCGGTGTAGTTCTCAATTTAGCCACCAAGGGCTCGACGGTTCGATCTCCTTTCCAATATTGACTGATAGCCCTAGATAACAAGTCCGTTGTGCGGCAATTTCTACGTGACTTACCGGATGCAAGCTTGATGCAACCGGATGCAAGCGCTATGCTTCACAGTGCTGCCCAGTTCTGCACCCCCTCCCCCTCTTCGAGTGCTACCGCCTATTCTCAGATTCAAGACCAACTCACTCAACAACCAGTTCTGTTCGAACTCCAGCACGGGCCACCGATGGGACACGAGTGATGCGTCGTCGTTCAACTGGGACTCGTCTGCTCACTGAACAAAACACGCCCGGAACGCAGTATTTCTGCTGAATCATTGCCCCGGAGGGTGAGGTATGAACTCAAACAATAGTCCTTGTAATCTAAGAGGTGTTATACTTCGCTTAAGCTTAGGTCCGAGCGCGGCCGATGTTGTGAGTCGAAGGGCCAATCAAACAGCGAAAAAGGCACAATGTCACAGCGTGCTCTCTGCAGTTGATAGGACCAGCCGGTATTTGCCGTCTCTTTGTGCGTGCTCCTCCACCGGCTAGTCCTATCAAGCGCAGAAAGCACGCCATGACGTTGCGTTTTTTGCGCTGTTTGATTGGCCTTTTGGCTCATAACATCGTCCGCACTCGGACGTAAGGTGAAACGAAGTATAGTTGAATCCACGCATCCGCTCGTTTTCATGCGAGCGAACAGCAATTCAGCGTGCAGTCGGAGGTTGACAGTTGTAGCTCACTTTCTAAATTACTCCTCTAGAGTGAAGAATCCAGGTTGCCCTATTTTAAGTGAGTCCCGACATCTCATAAAAAACTCAAGTCAAAATTACCTGCGTTTCAAAAGTTGCTAATGACCGTGCATTTGCCTTTTTTTTCGCTGCGAGTATATTTTGGGTATATTAATATGCTTTTTTTTGTTCGCTAAGAAACAAAATTAAAGCATCCACTTGCTTAAAAACTTTAGCCCCAAATACATTCCCGCAACAAATTTACCTTATCTGTTTCCTGTTTCTTTGTAATTTTTGCAAACTGTTATGAACTATCGCGGAGAATGTGAGCACAATCAGTCCTGGATGTTACTTTGGCGTACCTGCCTGTTTTTGAGAGCCGTGGTCAAAACTAGGAATGAAATGTGAATTTAAGGTCCCATTGCTAATACTATTTGACAGCTTGAGTAATGATTCAGCTTGTGCGGACAGCACAGGCACGTAAAGGCCAAATTGAATGTTTCAGCTTTTTTTCCGCTGGGGTACACCCCTTCTAAATTCCATGATTATAAAATTTTATTTTTTTATTCCAATACCTCCCTCTACAGTCTTGAACAAAACTTAATACCGTTAAATACCCCTTGGCATCTCTCGTACTAATCCACCTGGTATATGCTTCTAAAAATTATTAAATAACGAAGCGACCCATTTCTAAATAGATACATGTGACCTTCGAGCTACTTGAAAATGTCTCTTAAATATACCGAAATGAGCTTTGCGTGTCACAGCACCTAATGAAGTTACCATTCTTCAGTGTACAATTGTGCGTCTTTTTAGAAACGGTCACTGTAATCAAACTCGATTCTAAAGACCACTTCGTGATAGTGATTTAAATACTTGAATACACATGGGCTGCTAAACTATCTAATGGAAGTCGTAGATTAGGGTGCGACGTGCCTATAGCAACAACCGACTTTGTTGCTTATATACTCTATACCAATTAAGAAACAATATTTTAAACATCCCCTAATTCATGTTATATGAGTCAGTTGTTACTTGCCCCTCCCCCCCCCCCTCGCACACTTTTCGCCCAGGCTCTAAATTTAGAATATATGTCCAAATTTCACCATTCCAAGGAATCACGATTGGCGGGTATCCAATTCCATAGTGGGGGTTATATCGTCTTCCTTTTGACTCTTAGTTATCCGGCCAATGGGTGTCCTAATTTCACATTGTGACAAACCGACGTTCACAGATATGAGGGCGGAAGGAGGGGCATTATTCAGTTGGGTTTTATAGCATTGCCACCGTGATCGATAAACACTTGAATAATTCCAAATTACGAAAGAGGTACCCAAACATAGACACCCTACAGAGGCGTAACATCTTCGTCGTATCCTAAATATTCCTTCCAAACGTCCCACATTTCGGTTCCCTGCATTCTTCTTTCGTATACGCTGCGAAGTCTTTGTTCTTGATCTTTGTTGAAGTAGGACCTCCAATCTCCAACGCGTCCCTTGCGGAAGAAGTTTTTTAGAGGTATGAAAGCACTCGGGTCATCTGTCTCTTCACTATGTTCCGTCTTGTGTACGTCTGCGTCAATCGTAACGTTCGCCTTCATGTTTTCGAAGGTCGTTCTTTGAACAACGTCTTTCAGAAGCCCTTCATCCTTATGGAGTCTCTCGGCAAGAGACTTGTCGATGAATTCAGCTAACTTCAAGATTCCTTGGGTCTGGTGCTCCCTGAGCTCCTCGTAGTAGAAGAAAAACACATTGGGGTCATTTCGGTGTGCGTACCAGGAGAGGATGTGTTCGAAGTATTCACCGAAGGGGACATGGCCGTCCATGAAGTCTTCGAAGAACTCGTCGAACGTGGTGTCGGCCCTCATGTCCATGTTGAGTCGGTCGCCGAGACAGTGGTGGTAGAAAGAAACGACGCAGTCGAATGGATTACGTACGATGACCACGTACTTGGCCTTAGGGTGATACGGAGACCTGGAGAAGGGCAGGTGATGCTTGATGATTCGTGGTTCAGGAAGGCGCTCTATAGCATCTCTGCCAACCTGGAAATAAGAAATTCGCGATCTTACTACCTGTGCTAGTAAAAAACAAAAACTGACCGATTTCAGCTTTTGTTGTTCAAGACAGCAGCATCTACGAAGCCTTCAGTAAACACATCTGGGCCATATATTCACTTAAAATTAGTTGAAACGCTGTAGGATTTAAAAATAGAAGGTACGAAAAGGTGGGAAATATAACATTTTGTGCCTCTGGAAATTTATGCTAAAGATAAACAAACAGAAGGAACTAGAACGGTTGTAAGTTGTCTCACTTCACAGGAAGTGCAAATAGATGGCTATAGTTCGTTTTGCGCACATATCCAAACCCGGTCTTAGAATTCTTTTCTCGGTAGACTCATTTTGCTTGACTCCGTGACCAGTAAAGAAAAAGAAAACTTCTTGATTTTTATGTTTTTAGTTAATAATATTTATTATTTATTTTTCATGAACAAACTTTTTCGAGGTACATTGTTTAATAAGTTGCGCTCTTCCCAATTATTTTTTTGTGAAATTATAAAAAAACACGTCATTGCTCTGAACTTTACACTTTATTTTTTCCCATTCGCTTTTGGTGAGTTGTGGCATTCCGTCCTACCTTCCCAGTTTTAGCCACGTGCACCTAGGGCATTTTATTATTCTAGAACCTCGAAGACTAAATTACTTTAATAGAGTAGTGTGTGTTAATTCAATAATTGCGCTTGAGGACGGGCGAAGTGCAGTTTGAAACCCACTAAGTATGTGAGGAAAATTTTAACGAAACTTGCGGCTCGCCTGTACCTTATCACCCCCTCCCCCGCTGTTGACGCGTATTGGTCTTAGCTGATGAGGTATTTTGTTTTATGTTGCCGAATAACGCGAACTATTTTTGATCCAAAGAATCGCTTTTCTGCTCACATTTTTTGTTGAGTTGATGTGAAGACGCAGGACCAAAAGTTAAAATCTTCTTACCAGAGAGCGGTAAATATTTAAAAGCCAAAACATTCTGTATAAGATGTGTACTTGCATCATGTATTTATTTTTTTACTGGTAGATACAAGCACTACTTGTTATTTTGGCTCTCTCGGTTAAAAGACCATGAAGCAGCAGAATTTCCAAATTAAACATGTGGAAACACGACCTTAAAAGGTTCAACTATGATTTTAGTGATTAAGAAGCGCAAAAGAACATTTGAGGGTCATCTATCAACAAGCAATCCGGAATCGCATCAACTGCGAGCGCTTCCATCAAAACCAAGTCCGTCACACACCAAGATAATTATTTGGCTCTTTTGTTTTCTGATGATATCGACGTAAATAAATTTCAAACAGAAAACAGAGCTCACTGTGTGCACACCCTCCAGGTGAACTGTTGAAGAAAACCTTTCAAAGCTAGAATCCTCGCATATAGACAATATGAACTCTTGGCTCAGAGTCTATCACAAAGCAAATATAATAAAACACTAAACAAGCCATTAGATTTTTTGCACTGTTGCCTCACAAATGTGGGGTAACGGTATAAATATAATGTAGGGGAACAGTGAAACTGACTCATCTGTTTCCAGACCAGCCACACTTGCGAGTAGAAGATTCTCACAAACCATTTTTTTATCATTTCATTTCCCAGTGAAAAAGGCTAACGTTTATGAGAAGTCCTGGTGTTGCTATTCCTAAGGCGATTACTACAGCTCATACCAGCACCTAGATGAGTTTGATTTGGCCGTTGTCCTAGAGGACAAATGTGTTGACGCATGTACAGACTCATGAAAATATAAAAGATAGGAATAGATATGCATATACTCCAACACATTTCTTGAGGAACAAGAATACTCCGTGGTTCTCAAAGCAGCTAAGGCAGTGCTTGCGACGAATTCTGCTTTATCATCGCCATTAAAAACAACAGTGCTCACTAAATGGTATAAGACTTTTAGCCACCATCTAGAGTTAGCGAGACGACTGTTCACGTATAATAAGCATCAACGTGAAACTTCTGATTATGAAACATTGATGAAGGAGCCGAGCAACATTTGGATGTTCAAAAGAATGAGTAAAAACACCTGTGCCTCTCCAATCCCATTGCCTAACAGCAGTGATTATTGCTAATTCTAACTTTGGTAGCACGGATGTTCGCAAATCGTTTTTGTTTGTATCTTTTGTGGCTGACTCGTGCTTCACAGGAGCGGTCAATGAATCTGGTAACTTCTTGTCTTGCATTCCGATAACTGAATGTGAAGTTATAAAGGCCATTAGAAAACTAGCACCGAAACTATCAGTTGGTTTAGATGGGATTCCATGTTTCAAAGGGAAAGGTTGCGCAGCAGTGATTTCTCCTGTTTTTGGAACACATTTTCAATTTGCCTCTTGAATCCCGTGTATTTCCATCAATATGAAAACTTTCTAATGCTATCTCAGTCTTTATGTACGGTGACCTAAGTAAGGCAAGACACTATCGACCTTTGTTATAGCTCCACCCCCTGCCTTAAGTTATTGAAATTATGCTTTATATTTGTATATCCGTGTATTTTTGCCAAATCATTGCATTTAAACAGCATGGTATTTTTAGATGTCGTTTGGTAGAGACGAATTAGTCTTCCTTTCTGCATGACGCGTTGTGCCAATTGTTCGTAGCCGTGAGCAAGCAGATGTAAATTTTGGCATGACGAAGCAGCCGTGATTCAGCAATCTTCGCTGATCGCTTTAAACAGCGGCCGAGCAACCCAGTTCGCGTTCTCCGCGGCACGGGCAGTTCGCACTTAGCAACCAAGAGTGCTCCGAGCAATATGTGGCCAGCACCATTTTTTGGACGTTCTCCTTCTTCTCTCTTGGTTTCAACTTTCGTATTTTCTCAGTCTGGGTTTGTTTCAAAATGTTAAGTTTACACCAGCTTATTTGCGCCTTTACATTCTGAATAATTTTATCTTGTAGTTTGATTTCTTAGTTGTAAAAATAGTATTGGATTATCCTGCCTCTTTCTTTGGTATGTCCTTCAACCCTTTATTACGCGTGCATCTTAACTATTGATCATTCGGAAGCAAACCGTCACCAAGCTACTTTGTTTCATCATGCCGCGGTTCGCCATGCGGAATAACGCAAAAAAGGGAACAATTGTGTTTAACTCGTTGGCGAATCTCGCGAGAGAGTCGCGTGAACTGTCCCTGCCGCAGAGCACGCGATCTCGGTCGCTCGGCCGCTGTACAAAGCGATAATCTTAAACTGTGTAGTCACGGCAGCCAGAGCGGCGATTATCGCCGCTTCAATCACAATAGAGCACGTCGCGTTGAAGCGAGCAAACGAGCAGGCTAGCAGATAAGAAAGGATGCACGTGCGCACTACGCGGGTCTCGGCAGCAGGCGCCGCGCCGTCAGGGAGCGCGGCGATGCAATTGTCGGCGCTCAGGTGTTATCCAAACTTTTGCTCCCGACAGTAAGGTTTGTATCTTAGATAAAGCAACTTGTTCAACAGTTACTTGACTAAACGCGAGAACTTAGCACGTCTGTCTGGTAGCCTATCCCACCCTTTCTCAGCAACGTCAGGCGTCCCCAAGGCAACAATCTTGGCTTTCCCTATTTTTAATTTTGGTTAATGACATTACATTGTGCGTTACCTGCTCTAGAATCCTTGTATTCACTGATGACATCAAATTGTTTGGGCTGACAAAACACATGTATAAGGCTGTCTGTCTTCAACGTAATATGTGCTCTATGCATAAGTGGTGCTTATCGAATTGTCTTGTTCTGGAAGAATCGAAAACAAAAGTTTTTCTTTAGGTAGAACACGTGACGTTACGCAATTCTGCTACACCTTAGATTGTACAGTTAATATGGTAAGGCAATGTGTGTGTCTTATTTGGGACTAGGGTGTTTTTTAGATAAAGAGATTCTTTTAATTATTAGATTACGCATATAGTCAATTCGTCTCTACGCATTTTAGGTGTTATAATATAAAGCGTATATCTAACTTTAGAAACCTGCTTTGGCTTCTCATGCTATTTCGTTCCCTTGTGCAAAGCCGTAATGAGATTGCCTCAGTCGTGTGGAACTCCATTGGAGTGACTATATTTTCTAGTATTGAATGAATCTAAAGAAAACTGGTAAGTGTGTTTTATCATCGTTATTTACAACTCCGGGTATTCTGACTATAATACAATTTTACATCTGACTGCTTAAGATATGTTTACTTGACGGATGATTAGGGATTTTATGTTATTGCACAAAGCTGTAAATTGTTGTCTAGACTCACTGGCGCCACTGAACTGTGTATATTTCCAAGTTCCTCAGAGAATAGGCCGTGTTCACTTCTTATTTTATCATTTTCTAGTGAAAATGGAGCGTGCTGGTAAAGTTATGGTGTTAGAGCAGAATCACATTAACGACGAAGACAGGAAAACAGATGTATCGGCCAGTCCTAGTCATTCATGTAATTCTCTGCCTAACACCTAACCATTCTTCTTCGTACAAAACTGAACCCCTGACTCGTTTGCAACTGGTTTTCAACAAATTTAAATCTCGGTCAGGTAACCTTGATATTGATATTCTTTTAATCCGAAGGAACATTTCGAGACTGCATTGATGTTTTTGATTCATCTTAATATGTAGACCTTTGTTTTGTTAACTGGATGTGATATTTTTCAGTGCACCACTAAAAAGGCCTAGGGCTGTTTTTGCGGTACTCAAAATAAAGGAAATAAATAAAGCTAATAAATAAATAAATAAATGTGTCCACACTTAAGCGTTTATACTAGCCGTATTTCTCCCACCAGGAGTTAAGGCTTCAGATTTTTAATTTCTAAAGTTTTGAGTGGTAATTTGTTTTAGTGCTTACGAGTTCCAGGAAAGGCGCAAGGCTGGTCACGATCTCAATAAAGGAGGTAACGCCGTTCCCTTATCCAGGTTCAGAAGAATCCAGAGGATGTACTGCGTCCACGTGGCTCCTGTCTTCGGGTAGGTGGCCAGAAAGATGTCCCCTTCTCTTGCCTGGTACCGGAGAGCGTCGATCAGTGTGTCGCGGTTGAAGGATATGGGAGGTACCAAGATGCCATCCACGTACTCCAACTTGAGTACCCTTCGAACCGCCGGCATTGCACTTCCTGGTTTACGAGAATCTTTGGGATTGCGTTCTCCTTTGCAGCTTCCGGGATTCTCACCTTGACTATCGTTATTAACACTTTGGTGTAAACCGCGAGATGACTCGCTCGCTTCGGTCAAAACTCCACGTCTTGTAAAAGGCCGCTCGTTTTGCTGAGCCGTTCCTGGCTTTGATAAGTCTTACAAACACAGTAACTGAACAGCTGCCTTGTCCGTACTTCTCTAGTAGACCGACCTCAAAGCCGAATGCTAAAAACTGACCGATATGCCGGAGTCTATGATGGGACGTCTTTAAGTCGCCTCGGAAAACGTCACGTGATGTCGAGTTTTTGTCATCGTCGCTAAGTTATATTATATTTGTAGTGCGGACAAGGAGGATAATTTCATCCCTTCCGCTCACGCGCGTCGAGATTCGCGTGTACCACAGCAAACAAAGTAAAGGGTTGACAGAAAGCTGTGTCGCTATCAGAGCTCCTTCGAACAGAAAGCTTCAAGGGCGTAGTCCTCCACCAGGTGGTTTTCCTTGTTGTTGTTGTTTTTGTGTGTTTTTGTAGGTATTTATCTTATAGTTCAAAATTGCCCGCTTCCTAGCGTGACTTAGGTTAATTGAGGGTTCGTAGCTATACGAACGAGCTTTGTGCTGGTCGGACAATTTGGGCCTTTTCCAAGATACGGCTCCCCGCAGAAAAGCCCGGTCTAACAATTCCAATTTGGTGGGGGATATCACGTGGCGACTGATGCAAGACTAATGCTGCTCGTAACGTTATCTCTTTCCAAGCCACTCGCTTCTTGTATTGGCAGGTTGTGATAAAGTTGTCTAGTACGGAAGTGGCAATGTGCGGAACTTTTCTGACTGCTTTTTACCTGTCTATCGAAAAAAGCTTTCTCTAGAGAAGATAATATAGTTAAGAGGAGTTCTCTCAAAATAAATAAAATGCGAATTATCTGCTTGCATTTAAACTCTCTCGTCCGAAAGGCCTTCGTGATGAAGACGTCAGCGAAATCCAGTTAAGAGAAACTGTATAGACGCCGTAACGAGGAGTTCAAACATAGTAACAAGAAAATAAAGAAAATTGGTTGCACACTGTGAACTGCGGCAGAATATTTTGCGTCAAGCTGAATTTGGAGGCAATTCCTATGCCGTTAGCAGACGGAAATCTCAAAAATGGTAAGCGCCTTGCCTCAGAAAACATGCATCATATAGTGGATAGCGATTCTTAAGTAACCAGTTGTTCCGTTTTCAAGATTGCGATCTTATTCCGGATAGATGTTTGTTGTAGGACTGCGGTTCATACAGCGTTAAGTCAGATTCACACTGCTCATACCTCATACAATGGACACGATATTTCCTGAAGGACATGATGACAAAATATCTGCTGACACACCTCAGGCATGTTGAAAGCCTCTTTGCATTTTCTTGTCTGTTTGACAATACTACCAGCCTTGTTAGGGCAAAAGCAGAAGTGAAAAAGGCAAGCAAAACAATTTTAAAAAAGTGCTTTGCAGTGTTTACAGAGAACCCATCCCCACCAACAGGGGCCTACATAGAAAACACGTTGTGACAATTTTGTTCGCAAAACAAGCTGCGTAACACATTCCAAAATTCAGAAATGAAGTCTAGAGCAACAACGGAACCACGGATATATCTCCTATACATAAAACGAGTGTTGAAAGCGTTCTATGCGGGCATCAATTGCGACAATCACTTTTCGATGATTTAATCAATGTGCATAGCAAGGTTTCGGTTTCAATTAATGAGCACTGCCAATTCTCTCTAAAAACAATTATGAAATTAAAAGAAAATGTAGGCCGTCGTCAGATTTTTCTGTTCTTTAGAGGTTAGATGTCAGCCTGTATTTTCAGCGCTGTAACTGATGCCGTCCCTAAAGTCTGAAAACATTTTTGCGTGCCACCAGCAACTGAGCACCTTCATGGTCCTTAGATAGAGAGAGGTCTGCCAAAGACCCCTAACCTCGGAAGCATACTCCAGCGCCGGTCTTACGAGAGTTGTATATGCACAAAAGGTGGTGTTTTAAGCAGTTTCCTTCGTAAATACCAGAGTTTATTAGTTGTCTTTTTCTTCCTGTACTCCACACGATGATTCCATTTAAGATCGCGCGTGATTATCACACCCATGTACTTATTGCTATCAACATATTTGTGCTTAACGCCCTCAAGCTGTTAATCAAAGCAGAATATGTTTTCCTTTGTTCTAAATTGCATGTATTGTGTATCCCGGTTTTGATGACCACATGGCGTTCACAACACCATGATAATATACAAGATAGGGTATTCATTAAATTGTATCTGGTCGTCTATCGAAAAAGCACACAGCATAAATTACACAGTCATCTGCAAACATCTTGTTTTTCGCGAGCTCGTTGTCGATAGAAAACTGTTATAATAAATTAAAAAATTGAAAGACGTTTACAAACCTCTATAATGGCAACTCTGCTAGACCTTAAAGAAACAGTGGACGGGATCGAGCACTCCATTCAAGAGCTGTCGGACAAGTATGATATGGTGATAAGCCACATGGCTCAGCATAAGAAGGAGCTAAAAGAACTAGAGGAAAAGAGTTGAAAAAGTAGAAGAAAACGACGCAAAAACAGAAATCAATGAACTGAGAGAACAGGTGAACGAACTTGAGTGGAGATTACGTCGACAGAACTTGGAAGTTCACGGTGTCCCGATGACCAAAAGAGAAGAGGTAATTGAAAACAACAATAGATAACGTTGCACAAATATTGACCGTGCCAGACTTGACCACGAGCGATGTTGTATCGGCGCATAGGCTTGAGTCAAAGCCCGATAAGGTACCCGGAATCATTGTCCATTTTTCAAACCAGACGACTCGATATTTGTGGTTCAACAGGCAATCCACCCTGAAAGATGCTAAAAAAAAGCGATTTCTTCCTTTTAGAAAATTTGAGCGGTCATGAGCGGTCATTTATTTGGTCAACAAAGAAATGACCGAGAGTGAACCACTACAACTATATGTGGTACAGAAATGGCAATGTTCACGTCAGAAAACTAGATGGAGGGCGAGCGCACGTAGTAAAGAGTGAAGATGACCTGCAGAAATTGGTGTAGAAAGATTTCTACTTCGTCATCCCTTGATTTATAATCCCTTTCAATGGCTAACAATACCTATTTTTCGGACAGAATACTCGACTGAGTTAGCCTTGTTAAACGAAAAAGAGATCATTCTGAATAATATTGAGTTTAAGCTCCTTACATTAGGAATACTTGTCGACTTCTTGGAGGCTTTGATCGACTTAATCATAAAACGTTATTACTTAAACTAAAGCAATATGGCATAAGGGGAATAGCCCAAAACATATTTGAAAGCTACCTAGAGTTCCGTTTTCAAAGTGTCGTATAGGAGGACAACACTCTCAGTCTAGAATATTAAATGCAGGCGTACCGCAAGGAAGTATTTTAGGACCCCTTCCTTTTAATTTATATGTAAATGACATTACCAACCTTGACTGCAAAGCAAGCATGATAATTTATGCTGATGACACCACTATATTGTGTTCGGGGTCAAACATTTCTGAAATTATAGAAACGGGCAATCGATTTTTAGAAAAACTTAATGTGTGGACGATTTTGAATTCGTTAGTAATAACCAGTAATAAAACAAAGGCTATAGTTTTTAGGTCGAAGGGTAGTAAGGTTTTGCGATAATCAGGTTCTCTTCCTAGGATCTTGTAGTATAGAAATTGTAGAGAAGGTCAAGTTTCTTGGCGTTATATTTAATGAACACATGCGATGGGATGATGAGGTCGACATGATTAGAAAAAGGCTATCAAGAGTGGTAGGCATAATTTATAAGCACAAAAAACATTACCTCCGTCTATACTACGACTTCTCTATAACTCTTTATTTTATGCTTTCTTCAATTACTGCTTTTGATATGGCGGGAACACCACTGTTACAAATGTTCATAGCCTGCATGTACTACAAAATAAAGAAATTCGTATTCTGTGCAATGAAACGTTTGACAACCACACGGCGCCTCTATTTGAAAAATTCGAAAGTATATAGATAACAAAATTTTACAACTACAAACTTGCACTGGCATATAAAACAGCTCTAAATAACGAAAACAGTAGTTTCATTTCGCTTGCCTCTCTTCGCTTAAAGAGTTCTTTGCATTCTACTCGTCATGCCGATGTCTGGACGGTCCCGCGCTCCAGAACCAACTACGGAGATAAGATGATAAGCCATCAGCTCCCCACGGTGTTAAATTATTTTTCGTCGTCTAGGTACTTGCAATGAAAGCATTCCAGGGACAGCTGTATTATCGCTACTTGTTTCGTTACGTGAAACATAGTGAGTTGACTTTGTTCACAAAATATATTTTACTTTTGTCATTTCAATAAAGCGCTGCTACCATTGCTTCTGTATGGGAAAGGAGGCTTTGTCAAGCATTTGTACTGCTTTTGCCTCTTCCCTCTCATTTTGTACCAAGAGGAAGAAATAAACTTGAAACTTGAGATATTATATCGACGCAAAAATTTAATTTTCGAGACTCAGATCTTACATTTCTCTGGATTAAAAGCTAGACCTGTTTCCCTGGAGGCTTCAAGCACACCTTTTAGTCGTTGGTCATCCTAAGTCCTGGATGTTGCCCACACCAGTATGTCATCGACGTACATGTGAACGCAGGGCAAAGAGTCCAAAATCTCGTTCAAAATCTTTCGAAATACTTCTGATGAGGACGAGATTCCGAAAGACAGTCTTAGAAACCTGCACCGTCCGAAAGGGATAGCGAACGTACAAATCCTCGATGTTTCTTCTTCAAAAGATATTTGGTGGAAGACAGCCTTCGCATCCAGCAGGCTGAATACTTTCGCGCCTGATAATTCGGCTTCTATGTCTTCGCGTCTCGGCATTTCGTAGTGCTCCCACTTAATGGACGCGTTCATCCTTCTTCGATCCAAGCAAACCCTAAGTTTTTCGTTTTCTTTTTGACGATCACAAGCGGACTTACCCAGTCCATTTTCTCGTTGACTCTTGTTATTATGGCAGCATGCTCCATTTTCTTCAGCTCGTCGCGCAGCTGTTCTTGTAAGGCCAGAGGCACGCGGTGAGCCGCGTGGACAGCTGGGGTTTCGCCGTCGCGTAGCGCCATCTTGTGCCGGCGTTGCACGCACCTTGTGCCTTTAAACAGGTCGCTAAATTCCTCCAGCAGTTGCTCAGGGCTGTCCGTTGTTACAGAGTCCACGTTGCCGGCGACCAGTCCAAGACTTTCACTTGCCTGTAGAGCCAGTAGCTCCCGGCGCCCTTTCTTTACGACGAAGAAACCGAGGCTGTAGCATCGACCATCGCAGGCAACCTGCTGGTTGATGACACCCACGTGTCTGATCACACCTCCGCTGTAGGACCGCAAGATGGAACTGCTCCGGCGAAGAGGAGCCCTGGCCTGAATCTTCCTGTAGACCAAGTAGGGATAAGGTTCGCTTGGGATCCCGTGTCAACTTTTATCACCACTTCTTCGCCGGCAATGACCGCCTTCACAGTCGAGTCTCGCTGGCTCTTGAGGCTGTCAACTCGTACGTCAAGACTTTCGAAGTCGTCGTCTTCCGTCTTTCAATTCACCAACTTTCGCCTTTTTTTTTTTACAGCAGGTTGCGAAGTTGTTTTTTGCAGCAAAGTGGAAAGTTGGTCCAGTTGGTTGGCTTGACAGTTGGCTTGGCAGTTGGCTTGACATGCTCTGCAGGTCTTCCCGTAGGCGGGACAGCTACGTGGCTCTTGCTTCCGGCCGCACCTGGAACATTTGAATTTCTTTTCGCTAGATTATTTCACCTGCCGTTCATTTTGAAGAGCTGCTAGTTCGGACGCTTTGCCCATTTGTTCGGCCTTCGCCAGCGTAAGTTGGTTGTCTCGCAGGTGTTTCACCCTCAGGTGGTCGTCGTTGATTCCGATAACATCTTGGTCGCGAACTAGCGACTCCGTCAGTCCTCCGAAGTTACATGCACGTGCTCGTTTCTTCGCGTCTAAAAGGAAGTGCTAGAAGGTCTCTCCTGTGCCCTGGATCCTTTTCCGGAACATGTGCCACTCGTAAAGTTTGTTCGTTTGAGCGTCCCAGTAACTGTCGAACTTGTTTACGACGGCCTCGTTGTTGTTAGCGCTTTACCCTTCGGCGAACGTGAAAATATTGAAGACCTCGATGGCGTCTTCTCTCACCACGCTTAACAGTAGCGCAGTCTACGCATCGTCCCTTAGTGGCTTGCCGTGCCGCTCTGTTACGGTGAAGTATAGCTCCAGCTTTTGCTTGGACAATTTCCAGTTCTGGCCTACGTTACCTGTCGTACGAAGTGGGGCTGGTGAGTTTGAGTAGGTCTATTTCTTCAGTCTGTTGCTTCATAAGCGCTTATTTGTGGCGACGTGTCGTGGGCTAGTTCGGCCACTTTTGACACCATGTATTGTTTTTAACCTTACGACATAATCATCAGGTCGATATTACGTCCCGCTGTGTCCAGTGTCTGTCTTTCAATCCAGAGCCTCCGAACGATGGCCCGGGTGCTCGTGTTGGTAGCGCGAGCACTTCTTCGCTTCACGGCGTCGGCTATCTTGTATAGCGCAATACGATACACTCCTCCTGTTTCCTCTTCCTCCTCCCCTTTTCCTCCTCCCCTCATCCTCCTCCTTCCCTGCTCCTCTCCTCCTGCCGCTGTATTTGTCCATCAGTGACGTGACACGAAATCATGACGTCTTTTTCCCCGCTAAATATGGCGGAAAGACTGAATTGGTGTTGAGGTCACGTGACGTGAATTTCCCTACTAAATTTGCAGGAAAAGTGTCCCGCTAAATTTAGCAGAAACCTTTTTCCCGCTAAAAGTTAGCATGCAAAGTTCAGCGCTAACTTTAGCGGGGAAATATCCCATAATGCAACGCGCTCGGTTACGCCGACGCCGAAGCCGACGCCGCTCAACCGGAAAACGGCCGGCGCCTAAGAGCTGCGCTCTAGAAGCAGAGGTCCCCAATACAGAGGCTTATGGAGCTCCAGAGTGCAAGAGTAACACCTTTGGAAAAGTGTCATTTACATCTTCAAACTGCTGCCGATTTGTGAGTTGTGCCCTAATCCAGCCAATGGGTGATTAAGTAACTTCGATATCAAGTACTGCATTCATTAGTTTGCAAAGGGATACTCGACCGAAACCCTTTGAAAGATCGATGAAAACGGCATCAACTTGAAGATGATAATTGACGCAATAAGATATTTTTGTGATAGTATTCAATTAGTTGAGTTGTAAGCAGCACTCTATGAAGTTCATGTTGATTAGAGCTTAGTACATCATGTTAATCCAAGAAAAAAACCAGAGGCTTACTCACAATATACTTTAATAGTTTACATGAAGTTCAGTGAGAGAAAATAGATCGAAATTTGTCTATCAATTCAATTTTATTGCTACTGTAACGGGCAAAACTCTTCCAATTAATTAGTCGCTCAGTAGCATAGCTGAGTAATTTAGAAAAATATGCACGTAAACTATTTTGCAACCCGTTTAGCATTCTTTAATGAATGCATCTTGACACATCAGGACCAATAGACTTTCTAACGCCTAGCGCTAACAACAAAGACTCGATGCTCTGTTCTGATATAAGGTCATATGCAATCAACCGCTCGTCACGGGGGATACTGATCAACACGCCTGACTCAACTATAAATACGGACTTGGAATAGGAACTAAATTCAGAAGACATTCCCACCATCTATCTCACAATGCTGTCACCAAGGCGTGGTTGAATAATGCTAGTTCTTGAGCAGGATAGGTATTGCCAAACCTTTTGAGGTGAGGAGGATATGACTTCAGGTAGTGAGTGTGTAAAGTACGTTTCCTTGGCTTTTATTGTCTTCGGCCTACCACTCAGTTCAAAGATAGTTGGTGAACGACGCTTACGAAGCATTCTTAGTTTACGTTTCGCTTGAATATCCCCCTGTAATTCATGGCTTTTGGAGTTTTATTGTTCTCAATTTTTTAGGTACAAACGTTTAGTGACAGTGGTCAATAATGCGCCTACATTCCATCCACCTTACGTTCACAACTATTCGTTTATCAAACTCCTCTAGGTGCTCCTTTATGTAGTCATGAACTTGACTCGTCATTGGCTCATTTGTGATCATATGATTTCAGCCAAGCAATACCCTTTTACAGAGGGCCTCTAAAGGTATTTCGAATAAACAAATAAACAAATAAAGCATCTCTGAGAAATACTCAAGGTCAAACTTTAAAAACATCAACTTAGGATCCAATATTCCTTCATGCACAGTGATCTTGCAGTCATTAAAATGTTTACTGACCACTAACATGTGAAACAATATACATAATGATTCTGTGATTAGCGCAGCTCCTTGTATAAGCTCACGAAGGCTGCGGCTAATTGCATCGACAGTAACATTGTTCTCAAAGAGGCAACATCATCTTCGGTCCAGTTCACGTTGGAGTCGTTGAAACTTAATATGTGGAAGCAGGTATCCCGACAAAGAGGAAGAAGAACCGGGAGCTCGAGAAAAAATTATGTACGAGGCGAACGATTGAGGCCTGGTCATGAGCGAACGATGTCGGACATTTTTCGCGCAAATGTATGTTAGCAATCAGGAGACTGGAGTCACAAAACCAGTCAAAAGCTTGTAGGTGGCCCCCGACCCCGACTGCTCCAGACTGAAGTTAGTACATGAGTTCCCGGAGAATCCCCGAGCCCTTAAGACGGACCTCTCTACCATGAAACCTGAGCCGCGCGTGCAAGCCTACAAGCAAGAGTTTCGGAGCCGATCGCCCTCACCCACAGACAAGAGGAACGGAGGCGAACATTCCATCGGATGGCACCGAGCTGGACGCGGCACCGCTCTCCGCAACCTTATATAATCCCCCCATGTAGTGTAACTCTCAAAATTTCAAATAAATAAACAGTTTAATCCAACCACATCGTTAACAGACATATTGATAAATTACCCAAGCATCAAAGAAAATACAGAGATTGGTGTTCCCACGCGCCGCACGTGCTGGCCTGAGCAGTAGTAAGTTTTCTAAAGCAAATGCCTAAAACAAAAGGCATCTTGCACGCGCATTCGTCCACACTTTATTAGGGTTGTTTACTTCGAATCTTTTATACGGGGAAGGAGTGCGCGTGTTGCGTATAGAGCACCAATCCCTGCATTCTCCTTGATGCTTTGGTAATTTAGCAATAAGTATATTGGATTTGGTTCACCCTCAAACGCACACAGACGGGTGGTTTCATCTCAAATCGGGCAGGCTAAAAAAGTCTAATTTTTAATTTTCTACAAAAAAAAAACATGTTTTTTGGGGTATTTCTTAAATGAAGAAGAGCGTAAACCGCATGTTTCCCCCAACTTTTTTCTCGGGTTATGAAACGTAGAAGCCGCAGTGGCAGAAACTAGTATTTTTGCCTGCCGTCGCAGGTCGCCTGCTTGACACCCTCTGCTGCCGCTGCTGTTTTTCCTGCACCATCTTAACTTTTTTCCCTTCATTTAATATGTACTATAAATATACCTTGATGTATTCAAATATTTTTAGGAATTTTATGTTTTCTAAAAAAGTGTTAAACTCTTCGTTCAGGTCGATCTTTGGTCAACTTTGATAGGTCCTTACCACGTACTTAAGGTGAATTTTGTTTCTTCAGGTCTATAGAAAGCCCAAATCAAGCCCATTATAAATGTAATAATACCATTATCATCTGTTGACTAGCCGCTCCGCAACCGTCACGCAATTCTTGTGAGAAATACCAAATGTTGAAAGTTTAAAGTCAATTTTCTCAAGAACTGCATTTATGTAGATTTTTATTTTTTGAACTTTTCTAGATACAGTAGTTGACTCTAAGAAGAAACAATTTATAAATGTAATTTTTTGGTTTATGTCCTCTATTGTAGCCGCAATCGTGTGAAATCTGTGCTCATTTGACTAAAATACAGCAACCTTAACGGCATTGTGCGCAGTCTACGATTTCGAAACTATATTTTTGTTTTTGTTTACGTTTTTGAAAAAGAACATAAAGTAGACGAGCTCAGAGCGACTTGACGACGCCGATTACTTTGAAAGAGGGATTCACGGAACCGCTGCCTGGCGCGCGAACTGTATCCAAGCAGCTAGCGCTTGCACTTTGGCCCGTACGTGAGTTTACGGTCTGTTCTATATGCAGTTCTAATACGTGAATTTGCTTCGGCGACTCGCTTATACGCGACACATATCAGGTTCGACAACCACTTCTGCAAACAACGCAGTCAAAAAACCAGTGGCTTCGACTTTGACGTCAGCCCAGTGATAAGTGTTTGTCAACACTGCTCCTTCCGCGGAAATTATAAATTCGCGCCAGCTCATGGCCAATTGGGGAAAAGGGAGAGCAGTTCCCAGTACTCCTAAAACTCCTTTCCTTTCTACTTTTCAAACATGATATATTTCTCGAGTCACCTCGCGCTTCGATCTGGGTAATAGGGAAGGAGAGACTGCTCATCCTCGCCCTGTATTCACCGAAGTGGGTGTGCATAGAAATTGTTCGTCAGTTTCGAGAAAGGCCATAGTGACAAAAATAATCCCTGGAGAAGGAGAAAAAGAGGGAGAAACGACAAGCACAAATCTCCGAACACAGCTAGTGGACTGGTGCGCGATAGAAAAAATCGGCCTTCTCTGGGTATCGAATCCGGGACTTCGCCATTTCCAGTGGAGCGCTCTACCAACTGAGCTAACCAGGGGATGGACGTCAGTAGAGCAAACACGGTTTTATCCGCTTCCACCAATCTAACACCAACACGGTGAAGCTTGCATTTTAAGGTTATGATTATCATGCAATTCAATGCAAACGTGCAAGCGAGCTGGACAAGAATAACGAAAAAATCCCTGGAGAAGGAAAACAAAAGAGACAAAGGACAAACAGAAATCTCCAAAGACAGCTGGGGACTGCTGCGCGACCGAAAAAATTCGCCTGGTCTGGGTATCGAACCCGGGACCTCTCAATTTCCAGTGCAGCGCTCTACTAACTGAGCTCACCTGGGGTTAGACGTCAGTAGAGCAAGCAGAATTCATCAGCCGCCACCAGTCTAACACCAACAAGGGTGAAGCTTCCATTTAAAGGTTAAGATTAGAATGCAATTAAATGTCAAGGTGCGAGCGAGCTGGACAGTAATGACGAAAATAATTTGCGCCATGAGTGACATGTCCAGCGCGAACCGACTGCCTTGCGCCGATTACTCCCAGAGGCACAAATACAAAATTTATTGGTGGGCGCGATGTACGCAAAGTTTCGGAGCTGAACCACAGCTTGCTTAAGCAGGCGGTGCCGGCTAAAAGCGCTGAGCGTGTGAGTTTGGATGACGTCCTCTGTAACAACTGCTTCAAAATAGTTCTACACAGCAATTGAAGAACTTCACGTGAACAAACAGCACCGCCATTTACCTCGTCATCGCCGTCCCTGGCGCCAGCGGACACATCACTCAATGCCGAGGAATTCCTGGTCCAAGGAGTCACTGAAGCGACCGACGCTGCTGAAGTAAGTACCACGCCTTTGAAAATTCCTTCCAGCATAAGCCCTCGAACTTGGAAAGCCTACGTAAAGCAAAAACTGAATGAGATACCTAGTAATTCAGACAGAAAATCGGTCGTAAGCTGAGTAATGTCTACAAAGAGCCCATAGATCTGGAGCATGAGCCATGTTCCTCGTGCACAGAATAAACAGAAAATTTGCGAGCTGCCTATGTGAAGTTCACGTTACAGCAAAAGCGCTACCGCCTTTTATCCTTCTTGCCATCTCAGACTTCAAAGAAAGATTTTTCAAACATATCCCTGAAGCCACAAAGCACGTTTTGGACAAGCAAGAAAGCTAAGAAGGGAATGAAAGTCTGGCCGACATGTGACCCGTATCAGGGACATTCCTTAGACGAAAATGATGTTGCACATGCGCTTGCATATTACAGTACTGATGCCTCAGACTGTACGAGGCAAATTTCAAACAAGAAGGAAGTCGTGCGGATTGTGACCGATGGTTAAGAAGGTTTTGTCGCGAAGCGATTTATGACCCAATCTACCAGAAAAATCTACAAAGAGTTCAAAGCGAACCACACGGACTCAGAAATGGGCCTAAGGAAGTTTTACTGACTTCGTCCTAAGTGGGTTCACAAACGCCCAGTTTATGAAGAATGTGTACCTGTGTATTGCGCAAACTTGGCACTCTGCCTCACTTCTATAAAGAATGCAACCGGACAGATTATGTCTTTTGAAGATGTCCATAGACTTTTCCTCTTGAAGACCCCTTCGCAAGACTGCTTCTTGCCAGAATGTGAAGTCTGTTCGAATACGAATGACGCATCTCTGGCTAAGCTAGGACTCGAACTCGAAGACGAGCTACAGCTTACATTGTGGGAATGTGGTGGTGATTTGTTAAAGAAACATTTGGATGCCACGGCTTTTTTTAACGAGTTTCAAAGGGAACAACAACATACATTCCCCACTTCTTCATCAAACGCGCCCAGTGAAGAGCCATATGGCTCGAGAAAGCGCATGTGAAGTCAAGTCCCGTCATCTTTCACTTTGATTTTGCTGACGACTGGAGTGTCATGATCCGGCGTGCGGTACAAGGACATTACTGGAAGAGCAAGATGGTTTCCACCTTTACCTGCGTGGCTACGACCTCTCTTTGCGCTCAACATCGTCGAAGGGCAGCTGGAGGAAGTACTGCCCATTGTCACGCAACTTTTATATTTGAGACGGTGTCCAAGCCAATTTAGAAACAGGCACCAGGTGTACGAATTAAAAAAAAGAATGTCGTTTACCAAGTGAATACTCTCCGCATCAGGGCACGGGAAAAGCTCATGCGATGGAGTGGGCGGCGTGCTCAAGCACCTGGCATTTATGCATAACTTGATAACTACAGAATTCAACTTTATAACAAAGGCGCAAAGCCTCGTAGAGACAGCTGACTGGGCGAGTTGATAGTTCATGTTGCTTAACGTTACAGCGCACCACAAGAGAAACACTCACTAACACAGACACACTAAAAATATACACTCACACGGCGCTGACTCACAACTCATGGTTTGTATTGTCTTCTTTGTTTAAGCACTCAGACCGAAAGTCAAAGGGATCGTTCTACTCTCAATTGCCAAAGAGAAGCTCAGGCGTTTCCGGGAGCTCCTGAAAAAAGAGTAGGAGAAGATAAACCCACCAAGGGGCATCTGATCCTGGAACGTGTGGAGGAAGACACTGGAGGAAGGCGCCTTGAAGGTTGCCCTAGAAAAGATTTGCAAAAGCCCAGAGTAGCTGCATACACGGGTCAAGGCAAGCACGTACCGCTTTGTGTCCCGAAATTCCAAAGATGATCAGTGAGTGCGGGCCGGCATGTTCAAAACTGCAATCGTGGACTGCGGGGCTGCTACACAGTGCGAAAACTGATTAACAGTTACGTCGAACAAGTAAAAATATGTACTGCCTTCGAAAAATGTGCCATCGATGTTTTTGTGTTTTTTACTGGTTCTGTGAGCGCGTTTCTACATTACTGAGGCGCAATAACTGTGCAGTCAACCGTCGGCGAACTGCAAGATGTGAGAACAAAACCCGGTGCCTATTTCGAGATTTGAATGGTGTGATAATATATCATTTAATCGTAATAGGCTGGACAATGCGTAGCCACCCTCGTTTACTTTGAACCGTTCCATGTAGAAACAATTTTTGACATGTTGCGTGACCTTTTGATTTGTATATACTTGCTTACTCGTTTTTTTTTTGTTTATGTTGTGCTTATGTGGTTTCTTTCTCTTTCAAGTTTTAAATTACAATGAATATCACAAGTTCGTCTACTTTACGTTATTTTTTTTAAATCGTAAACATAAATAAAAACATATTTTCGAAATCGTAGAAACTCACAATGCCGGTAAGGTTGCTGTATTATAGTTAAATGAGCACACATTTCACACGATTGCGGCTCAAATAGAAGACATACAACCAAAATATTACATTCCTAGATTGTTTTTCTTGTAGTGGGCTACTATATCTAAAAGAAATTAAAAATAAAATGTACAAAAATGGGATTTTTGAGAAAATCGACTTTAAACTTTCGACACTTTTTATTTCTCATAACGTTTACGTGAATTTGGCGGAGCGGCTACTCAAAAGGTCATAATGGTGTTATTATATCTATAATGGGCTTGTTTTGGACTTTCTAAGAGCTAGAAAGAAAATGTACCTTAAGTACAGACAAAGTAAGGACCTGTCAAAGTTGACCAAAAATCGACCTGAACGCACGAGTTTGACGTTTTTTTTTTGAAAAAAACTAAAATTTCTAAAAATATTTGAATACATCAAGGTATCTTTATAGTACCTATTAAATGAGGGGGAAAAGCTAAGATGGTGGAGAAAAAACAGCAGCGGCAGAAGAGGGTGTCAAACAGGCGACCTGCGACGGCAGGCAAATATACTAGTTTCTGCCACTGCGGCTTCTACGCTTCGTAATTCGAGAACGAAAAACCTGGGGAACATGCGATTTCCGCTTTCCTTCATTTGAGAAATGCCCTCAAACCATATATTTTTTTCGTCAAAATAAAATATTGGGCTCTTTTATACTTCTCGATTTCAGATGAAACCACCCATATGTATATGAATGTTGTTGGCCCCGTCAAGGAACGACCAGTCAGGCGCTCTTAGAACAAGAGGCATTGGAATTACCCCCGATAACTCTTTTAGTACCTTTATTAGAACTGGCGTACAAATGGGCCAGGATGTGTGCTAGTCATCCGGCAGTAAACCGGTTTTTTTTTTATTACAATTGCAACCGTGAGCGTGCATGATAGATATTATGCTTTGGACATCTCCGCAGACAGTTTTTTATAATTAATGTGGCAAGAAAAGAGCGCGCCTTAGACGGTGTCTGCACACTATCAGTATGATGCATTAGCAGTGTGAGCGCGCCTTTAGGTATCAAGGAAGCACATCGTGGAATAGGTAACATATTCGCGTTCTTAAAGGAATGCTAAAAGCGCTAGTGAGTAAAGAAAACATATGCTTATTGGTGAAATTATGAGGTAGTCCTGTCCGAAATCTGCAAACTGCGTCCTTCTTAGGATCTTCTAGAAGGTATTGGCTGCCCACGTTTGGGATGATGTGCCACCATGGTTTACGTTGCACCTCTCCTTAAATGACAGTGTAGCTGCTGTGCTGTTTGCTACTGTATAAGCTTTATAGCTAAAAAATAGTGAGACAATTATGCTTTCGTTAATTTTGGAAAGGAGACTTTGTCGGCTTAGCGAAACTCGTCATGTGCACTGCGCTACACTCTTAGCAAAAACACGACTTCGGCGAGTTGCCGCATTTCACTTCGAAATGGTACAAGCGGTCATCAAAATCTACCCCTTACGTTAATACTCCCATTGAACACTTTACACTTTTGTAGTAGTTTTCGTAGACACTCTATTGCCAACTCGAATAACATACGAAACGGAAACGCTAATTGATCTATGTATTACAAACTGTCATACGGATGCTGCTGATGTCTTATCTTGTAATCTAAGTGACCACTTACCAATATTCAGCTTTATTGTCGGCCCACCAAATTTAAAAAGTAATTGTAATAATAACACTCCTGTGCTATAGAGGAAAATTGATAATAGCTCGAGTGGGCTCTTCTGTTTCTTTGGTAGCGAATGTAAACTGGCAATCTGTAGTAACTGAAACAGACTCCAATAAATCATATAATTTATATCTAGGCCTTATACAGAGGAGTTATGAACAGGCATTTCCATGGCAAGAATATAAGAAGTATAATAAATCAGAGAAAACCTTGGATTTCATGTACGTTATATAAACAAATAAGGCAACGTAATATATTTTACGAAAAGGTCATTACAGCAAGAGATACTGGTATACTACAAAAATTTAAGGTGAGAAACAAACCCAACCCGGATATTAAAAAAGAGAAAGCTCACTACTTCAAAAATAAGTTTAGTGCGATATCTAATAATCCAAGGAACGTATGGAAGGCTGTAAATGAATTTACCTCTAAGCCCCCTGCTGTTGCCCCAAAACAACTTTCACTCGAGCAGGTGACCTACTCCTGCCGATCTCTTGCAAACAAATTTTTAACTCTCATTTTTAGTATCGGGTTCTTCAATGTTACCTTCCACGAGTACGCCTAGGTGTGAATCTTATGTTACATTACCTCTCAATAACTCAATTTTTCTAGCACCCTGTAGTGAAATAGAAGTAAACACGATTATTAAATCCTCAGGCAACAGTGCCACCTGTAGTGATGATGGGTTGTGTTCTAAGCCAATAAAGAAGTTTCCTCTTTAATCTGTACACCCCTTACACAAATTTGTAACACTATCTTAATCACTGGTGCCTTTCCAGAAAAAAATTGAAAATAGCAAATGTATGTGTAATTCATAAAGGCGGTCCTAAGAATAACATGAGTAACTATAGACCAATCTTGGTACTTCCGGTTTTCTCAAAAATAGTCGAACGCGTTATTTACAAACGTTTCGGTGAATTTTGTGTTAAACATCACATTATTACTAACAACGAGTATGGATTCCGGAAAGATGAATCAACGGAGATGGAATTGCTAAATAGAAAAAATAAAATCTCAGAAAACATCGAAAACCAATGTTATATACTAGGTCATTTTATAGATTTCAAAAAAGCGTTTGACTCCATAAAACACGACATCCTACTCCGAAGAACTACTGTGGAATAAGAGGTACTGCACTTAGCCTGATCCGCAGCTACTTAACATCTCGTCTTCAGTATACGGTCCTCAATGATGCGTGCTCTTCTCTAGCAAAATTCAGTATGGTGTACCGCAGGGATCAATTTTAGGGCCTCTACTTTTCCTTCTTTACGTTAACGACATAATAAACATCTCCAGAAACTCCTGACATAACTTTATACGCAGATGACACGAATGTATTTTTCACCGGTAATTGCTCATATACTTGTAGAGATCACTAGCAACGAAACACTTGGTTGGAACCAACTTCACTTGTGGTTAGTTGCAAATCAGTTAGAACTAAATACGTTCGAAAACTAAGTATATCAATTTTTAGAGCAGAAAAACAAATTCATTACTAACACAATTATTATATCCTTTCAAAGCTCCATTATTGAACGCGTAGAATCTTATAAATTTCTTGGTGTTCGTTTCCACGAAAAATTGTATTGGACTGCCCAAGTAAACGATCTCCGAAGAGATATTTCTAGATCAATTGGTTTACTTTTTAGGTGCAGACAACTTCTTCCAAACTGGTTAAAACGACAAATCCATACATCCATGATTCACTCGAGGCTTTAATACCGTTAATTGGTTTGAGGGACAACCACAGGAAATAATATTAAGCAATTACTTACATTACAAAAACGCGCGGTTCGGCTAATTGATAATTTGCCCCGGTTTCAATCAACTTCCTATAGTTTCAATAAACATAAAATACTTACGGTAGATAACCTTTTTTGTCTAAAGGTTACGATTTTATTTCATACACAAATTAACATTGATCCTGACATCTTTCACGAGACGTAATTACCCAAGCAAACAAATTACAACCTAAGGCGCCAGCAGTTTAGAAACAAAACTGAGAACTAATTATGGCACTTAAAAGTTATCCTACCACATTATAGATATCCTAAGCAAACATTATTGCGTGTATGAGATGGCTTAGAAAATGACTTCACATAGTTTCATTTCAAGAAATACCGAACGGAATATTTTAATGTTGCTTGTGTAGTGCATACCTAGTAAGTTGTATTAAAAATCAGTGTGATTTTTTAGTCTGATGAGTTTGTAGCTAGCTGAAAGAGGCTTTCTTTCTCGACTTGTGCTGCGAGCTGGCATTTTATTTTATTTTATTTCTCATCTCGATTTGTGCCCTGCTGTTGAGTGTTGTTACAGGGGTTGGGACCCAGTCAGGTGATTGTGCTCGCCTTTCGTCCCAACCCCCTTGACAATTGTGTCAAAAATAAAATAAACAAACAAACAAACAAATACTAAGAAAAAACAAACGAAAAATGGCGATGTTTGAGCTAACAGTGTCACGAAGTGTACTCCTGAAGTTTGCCATTTGCCGCTTAAGATCTATGTTCCCGAAAAGAGTAGCCACCGGTGGGAAAATGCATGCTTCTTTCGTCACGAGGCTTCTGTCAACATACTAGGCGCTCGAGACAATCAGCCATTTGCGTTTAGCTTATATTTCGAACTATCTTTTTAACGCAGAATGTGATCTGGCTGACACCTATCCCTGATGAGTCCGCAACATGAATACGCGTAAGTCGAAAGGCTCAAAATAAACGCTCGTCTCCCCCCTGATTGCACACTTTCAGTGCCAGCAGAACCCCTTCACCGAAGTGCCTCCCGTGTTACTGCCGGAGAGAGGGCAAAATAACGTGTTCAGACATACAGCGGCGCTCTAGTCCCGTGAAACGGAGCGCACCAGGCTTCCTCACAAAGGGCGCAAAAAGAGTAGGAATTATTAAAAAAATTCACAGGAATTTCTATTGGCGGATTTTTGCGGCAATGCGTAAGCATGACCTCTTGGAAACGCCACAACGTCCCCTTTGAGAAACGCCACCGCCAGATCACCCTACGTTTCTCTTTTGCCTTCTCTGGCTTTCTTTTGGCTTTAGGCTCATTATTCTTGCTGCCTCATTCTTTAGGCCTCGTTTCGTGGGTTGGTGTTAGTCGTTTCCCCAAAGGGGACGGTGTGTGTCGTCAGAGGGTCATGCTGTCACGTTTCCAAGAGTCTATTATTGGATCTTCCTGTACTTTTCAGCCGTTTTTTTTACTCTGCCTGTCAGAGTACGTCGACGCCCTTGGATACGGTCATCCATATCACTCGTGGAAAGAATCACATCCATACTACTTTCGTGGAGGAACCGCATCGATATCCCTCGTAGAGGGAATCGCATTTATTGTTTTAACTACACACACACGGCATAGCTCACGCACCGCTACTATAGAAACCCAGAGCGAAGAACCGGCTACGGCCGAGCGGGTAACTGATCGCGCACCGCAATCCACGCGTGCCACGGCGCAACACCTCTGAGATAGCAAAAAACCATAGTGCTGCTGGCTGAGATCGCCCCATCAGAGAAGGCCAACGCCATGCAATGGATTTGGCACGATTCCGTCCACGTTCGGCTCAAGCGCAAATTCGTTCAGCCGAGCGCCGACGCAGCGCAACCTCGCTCAATCTGTGTCCTGCGTTGGCCTTCTCGCATTATGCTAAGGTCGTTAAGCACTACCGGCTTTGTGGACCAGAGGCGTAGTCGCGGCGCCTCTCGCTGGCCACCACGCCACCTATGCGCGTGACTTTGACGAAAACGAAAGACCTTGTTTTGACGAAAACCCGGCGGTGTCTTCAGTTTGTCAGCGCCGGAGAGAAAGGAGGTGACGCGTGCGGGCGTCGGCGACTCGGACCAATGGGAGCGAGACTTTTTGCCGCGTCACCCTCTCCCTCCTTCTTCCTCTCCCGGCGTGACGGACGAAAGACACCAACGGGAGTTTTCGTCGAAACTGGAAAAGCGTTCTAAATACTTCAGCATCAAACATGAGCCACGTTAGGTGGGCTAAGTTCGCGCGCTGCTCCGCTCAGGCGCTGCCAGAGTGCCTAGATTCCAACGCCGTAACTAAGGAGCCCGTCTTTTAGGCAGGACTCTAATCTGACCATGAAATGGGAGCGTCTGCAGACGCGCGAAACATCTTTCCAACGGAGGAGCACGCAGTGAAACGCGTGGAAAATGTTTGAGATGGTTAAGAGGTGCTGTCATCTATTGAGACACAATACCAAACACGTCCGGGTCCGTTTGTCTTCGACGACTGGGAAGAAATAGAATTAATGCGGAGCCGAGTTGGTCTAGCTACTAGCCCAGGGGTTGCGGAAAATCATGTCAAAACCTGCAGAGCTCTTGTTGGCTTGAATGGAAAAATAGATGGAAGGCTAGACGTAGAAGCGCTGTTAGCATTGTGGTTTGCCTACTATACTTTCAGCACAAAAAAGCCGTAGGGAGCTCGGCGTCATTTTGGCAGTTGCAAAAGTCTCTGCGCGAAGCCGGTGACATATCCTCGTGCGCTACCGTGCAGAAAACCTCTGCTCTTGTCTCACCATTCTCGATCGGGCACGCTCGGAAGCGGCGCACGTTGACAAACCGAGCAAATCGCAGCGTTGCTTCAGCAACGTGACGACGGCGACTCAGGACATTGCAGGTACATGCTCAGTGATAGCGAAGGCTCAAGGGTATTCTACAAGCCCAAACAGGCAATACTTTTCTTCAGATTCTTGTAAAACCTTGCCTTCATGACCTGTAAACAAACGTTCGTGGTCAATCTTTCTTTTGTATTTACCAAAACAAAGAACCTGTCATTCCTTGACATAAAAGTTTAGCTCTTTAGCGCGAAAACTATTGTCAGGATTTTTAAATAAAAAAACAGCCCAAAACATATTAAATTCAAAATAACTTCCCCTTAAAGGTTGAATGAGCTGCTCAAACTAGAGAAACAGTGTTGTATTTAATGTCAGATGGCTTCTGAAGCTCTTGGGAAAGTTGATCGCATGTGCGCCTGTGTTCCGTTGTCAGCAGCTCAAGTGAAAAGCGGGCAGATATGCAGATGCACTTGCGGACGATAGACGCTTGTGTCACCTTCTCGCAGCTTGTATAGAGTATTCATTCTTTTGGAGGTTACTTATGAAGACCTAATGAAGGTTGTACGGCCCTTGAATTTTTCTTTGAGAGCGCTGGAGATTTTTAATAAAATCCTGAAATATGACCGTTTTGACTGTTTTGAGCGCGTTTTGAAGCATTTTTGAAAATACAATTATTTAGAGGACAAACCGGACAAAACGCTTGGCCGTATGCACTAGGGGTGCCTCTAGTCTTAATTTTAAAACCACGACGAGAAAACAAAATAATGTTGTATTTGCGTATTTGTGTAAATAAAATTACCCTGTTAATTTTATTTCCAATGTGTTAAACGAGATGGCGACACAAGTACTAAATGCCTCAAACCGGAGATTTTATTGTTGTTTTTGTTTTTCTCTTGAGCTCGAATTCGACCGCGATGTCTGGTTGCTCGGGGGCTCGGGGATCGGTAGCACGTGTAGCGAAAGCTCGCGCTGTAAGGCTCACTGATCGTAGATTCTATCTCCCGCCTCTGTCCATTTCAATCTGGATGAGCATCGTACCGGTGTGCTGTCATGTATCACCATTACGTGATGCACGTTAAATTTAACGTCAGACATGTTAAAGACGTCAGACAAGCAGTGGCTTTCATCTCTAACGAAGACACTAGACGCCCTCGGGGCTGACTAACTTCCCGCTGTATAAACATACACACAACAAAATCACAATTGATGGCTCCGTTGGTTGGCACTTTTTGAACGTTGCAAAAAAGAATAACTAACGTGCCCATTAGTGACCGACCCGAGGTTCCGCAACTTTGTCGCGAAGCTGCCACACACCTGCGATCAACTTAGACCCCTCCTTCGTGATGCCTCACAGTACATTATCAGTGCCCCACATTATATCGCACTGTATTGTCATTATCACCACCTATAGGAAGTATTCACTGGACGCCATATTTGTGGGTGCTGTTTAGAGCGCATGCTCAGAATGAGCTCACATCAATAGGCTGCTAAGACCGGCACTCTTGATGGTGCGGAATGCACGTTGCAAAAGAACTGTGGAAGCTCGCCATCAGCACGCGCTCAGAATTCGCGCACACAGCTATGGCCGCCAGTGAGTACTCCCTATACGGGCCTCTCCGGCATTGATGATACGGGCTACATGCCTCTCTGTGGGACCTGCTCTTACGAGCACAAATAAAAACATACCTCCCTACAAACGAATATTTTGGTTTTATGCGTTACATCAGTGAGGGCGGTCGCGTTCCTTGATGACATCGGGGAAACATCGATGTTTGCAAGTGCTGCCGAAACTAGATTCTGACGAACAGTAAGAATTAATGCCATGCATAATAGGGTGTTTGAATGCCCATGAACACAGTTGCGTTTTAGTGCGTTTGACTGCGCTGCGCCAAGAAACGAAACGAGTTACCTGCACATCTGTGCTTCGTATGAAGCGTGGAAGAGTATCTTGGCACGCGACATACGAAGCAGGGATGTCCTGGTTTTTCGCATCTGCAACGCAGTCAAACACACACAAACGCCCTCAAACACAACTGTTTATGAGCCTTTAGAAGATCGTTACCGCTGCCTACCACTAAAGCCCCTTCATGTTGTAAAAGTAGCGCAAGGTGCGTCGATGCAAGAGGCACGGGCCACGTGCAGGCCTCGGGAAGATCATGGCGACACAGCGCAGCACTGAGCTAGATTTCAGACGCCAGGTTCTTCCCAGAAGTGGCGCGCGGCACGTGTCTCAAGCACTTCCACAAGAATGAATGGCGCAATATTTCCCAGGCTTTAGCTAGAGTGGCTCTAGGTTTACCTACCGCGGCCACGTTGTACTGCTCCTGGTACAGGTTGCACCAACATGTACCACTCCATCTGGGAATTCTCCCCCACCCCCAGTGAGGGTATCACCCCCCTTCCTTCTCCTACCTTTTCCTCCTGGGAGGCGGCCCTATCCGGCACAAAGCTCTCTCTACCGATGGTCGATGACCAGTGTATTTTTATTAAACGTCAAGGTTTTTATTTGTTTTATGGAGGCATGTCACCGCCATGTAGCTTCCGTAAAATGTTTCTTTTTATAGTTTGTCTTATTACTGAGGTGCATCGGATCTTTGATTTGTATTGTTAATAAGACAAAACTTTAAAAAAAAGTTCTATATGTTTTCACTTCTTTATTTTATATTTTTTTACTATTTTCACTTCACTCGCATATGTCTCGGTAATAATAATAATAATAATAATAATATTTTTCTTCTCTCTCTCTCTATCTCTGCTTACTTACCATTTCATTAAACGGCTTCTACCCGACGCCATTTTGCGTGTTATACTTGTGGACAGCTTTTTGTAGTTACGCAGTCAAAGCTATGGGCACGCGTGCGCTTGCGCATCTTCAGCGCCCATCCAAGCTGTGCACGCGCACTCTTAGCTTTTGAAATGCCACAGAAAGTAGTTCGCGAGTTTAGTGGGTATGACGCGCGCTATGTACGTTTTCAGAAGCTACAAACCTGCGCGTGCTGAGGTGTGAATATTGCAGGCAAAGCTATGATTTGGTCAATATTGGAATGGTGTATTAGCTACGTCCGCGACGAAAAACGTCGCTGCGGTCGGCTTTACACGATTGGCGAAATCACGGGCATAAATGCATTGTCAGAATATCAACTTCGACGGTGCTGGTTTCAAAAGGGATGGCTCCTAGCTTCTACTATGCCTTTTAAACGCATTATTCTACTTGCCTCATTTGATGGTTAGTAGCCAGGGTCAGAACTCGTGACACCACGGCGAGGCAAATCCTTGTCATGATGTCACGGATGGAAACCCTAACCGCTCATTCACACTGAAAGCGGATCCGCGTTCGCAAAGCGGTTGCGAACGCGGTTGTATAAGATCCAGTACAATTGCACGCGCACTCGATGACATCAAGTGCGCGTGCAATTGTACTGGATCTTATACAACCGCGTTCGCAACCGCTTTGCGAACGCGGATCCGCTTCCAGTGTGAATGAGCGGTAAGAGGGTACCACAAAAACATCTCGGAGTTGGATCCTGGGAGAGTAGCGCCATTGCCTTCCCTGACTGATTGCAGGACACAAACGTATACTAACATAAAGACGACCAAATCCTCGCAAGGCGATTGGCTGACCAGTCCCTGGTGTCATAGCAATCGCCATTTCGGTCTTTTCCAATGTTCGAAGTTTTGAAAGGGTCGATCTGAACCAGCCGTGCCAAGATCGCTAGGGAGCGCCATCGTAATGAAAGCGTTCCTCGCCAATATAGGCACATTTGGCACTGCGTATGCAAGCAATTTACCAATCATGCTTAGCTAGACAGATCTCTAATAATTTAATTGTTCTTCAAGGAAAAAAATTATTTTTCAGTGC
>JAZHYW010006049.1:0-27767 GCA_037355805.1 Ixodes ricinus | reverse complement strand
GTATTGATTTCGAGTCCTCTTCTGCTCTTTATTTCAAGCTGCCCTTACATGCTTCATGAAGATACCGAAGAGGTTTTCAACTGAAGGACAACTATAAGCACAAGCATGGAGGGTCGTCTAGCGGGCCAGCACAAGGAATTTATAATGTAAAATTTCTCCAAACTTAAAGCAAGGCATGCCTTCTTCCAATGAAGGTATTGGCAAAACTTCTGATCGGTACGTTTGTTCAGGTTTCATCTATAGGTCCTATAGGAACAGCTGGTTTTCACAAAAGCTAAATCCTGGCAATGAGAAGTGCAGGCTGTGTGTTCTTTTTTTTCGCAAAACATGAACTCTGTGTGTTTTGTCTCAGGATGAAAAATTATAGATGTTTATATATTGAGTGGCTGAACTATGAAGTCTCCATACCAATCTGTACCCCAAACGTCATGGGACTTCGGCTTGCTTGAATTAGAAGTTGTTCGCACTAAATGAAGAAGCACCGGAACTTTCTTTCGTTTTGAAGGCCATTGCTACCAGCCATCCGCACCCATCCTGCACCTCAGGATACGCCAGGTGGGCGACAAAACAAACTTAGAAACAACTTGACAGACAAGGGCGAAGAAAGACTGACGATATCAGCGCTCGTGCCGTCCAGCCTTTCTTCGTTCTAGTCAGTCGCGTTTTTATATTATGACATGCGTACCAACTAGCTCAGATATCCGTTTCTTAAGACTTAACATACGCTCGCTGAAAGTGTCCTGGTCGCTTCTACAAAGCCTTGCAAGAAAAATACCATATTCACGGTGTATCGCAGAAAAACAGTGTTTGGCTAGAGAGAAATGATCAAGTTGCTTTCGCTGTGCTTCAACTGAGGGTAAACAGAGGGAACAATGCTTGTCTTAAATAATTCAACGGAAGATGCCATTTGTAGAATGGAAAAGCGTCGAACTGTTATAGTGTTCTAACGAGGTCTGTAGCAAAGCCCACAGAAACAGCCCCGTTTTCAAGATTTACGTGAAAAGAAACGGCCAATCGGGTCGATAAGAGTGGTCGGCAGCACCACTTCATGGAGACCATGCCGAAAACTTGGATGACGCTTAAGCTTCTCCTTGAAGAGTGGCGCGCGATAGGTTATCGGGCCTCGTTCGCATCGCCTTCTCGTTCGCTTCTCATGCTCTTCCTGACAGTGAGCAGGAGGTGTGGCTGACATGATCTAGTCAGTCCCGTGCGTGGCTCGTTACCGCAGGATCGTAAGATCAAAACCCGCCTAATTTTGTTTTAAAGCCAAACAATTACTTTTTTAAAGTGTAACACCTTGAGACCTAATCAGGATTACATTCAACTTTTTAATCACTTTCATTTTACGCTTGACTTCACGAATCACTAGAGCATTCTGTTTATTTTAAATGCGTGCGCAAAATCATGTGGCTGCTGTGCAGTCATGACCCTTTCGACCAATCAGTATTTTCGCATCACGCCATCGACATTGGCTTTTCTGCGACAAAAGGCGCCGAAAGAGGCCCTGCAATCCTATTTAAGTGTTTACCTTTTCTGCTGTTTTAACATCTCTTGTGTTCGGGCAACCCACAGGGCACGGAAAGAGTTAGTAAACATCAGTGCGTCATATTTAGCCGGATGACGCGGAAACCTCCCTTCCTCTTACAGAGACGTCCCGAATGTGACGAATTCGTGACGTCGTCGGTCCCGTACAGCTTGGCCTTACGACTAATCAGTGCTGATTAAACTTTTTTTTGTCAAAATCAAAATAATGTGGAGCGAAGCGTTTCAATCATTTGTGAAAGTATACTTTGTTGAGCATTTTAGACAAGAAAATAAACGAATGCAGTTTAGAAAGTATGGAAACAAGAAATAACCCGCGATGACCCGTCGACACACCCGCCACCAAGCGGTGGAAGAGGCGGCACAGGCCGGCGCAGGCGCCCCCGCGTACCCAGGCAGACGGCGCACGACGCCCCTTGCACATTTAGTAAGATGCGAAAGTACGCATTTGTCGCCTGTGGTCTCGCGCCAGAGGAAACCCTCCCGGAACTTGCCCGGAACTTGAGCTCGTCGAGTTGCAGCCGGAGGCTGAGCCAGGGCGCTCAGGATGCTTACGAGGGGCGTCGGTCATCGGTGACTACTCGCAGCCCCGCACTTATATCGAGGATTCGCAACTCCAAGTACGACAGACGCGGTAAATGCATGCAGGCAATCGCGATGGAGAGCTGAAGGAAGCAACGAGGCGTTGGCGTGTATGCGGCTGCAGAAAAGCGACCATCACCGTAAGTCGCAGTCCATTGGTCAGTCGCTTCGCTTCTACCAGGGGCCACCCAAACCAAGACCAAGGACGTCATGAAGGAGGTGATTTTGTGCTTGTTTTTGATGTTTTAATTTGCCCTATACCTTTTAAAGCAAAGCAAATTTCGAGGAAACAAAAGTTTCACTAAGTCCCTCCGTACAGTGCACTCGGGTTCGGTGCAAATTATAAATCAGTCCACAAGTCGTTCTAGGAACCCTTGAACGCTATCGCGTTAAATCCCGTTAGTCGTCACAGGAAACTAGTCTAACGATGGTACCCTCCCATTGATCGTATGAAGCTCTAGGAGGATTCCATCGCTACCTGCAGAAATATTACGATTGTTTCACATTGCAATTGTCGATCTATTCATGGGTATAATCTTTCAAATATTTTTGTCGCACTGCTTTGTATATTGAGAGTCCGAGCAGCAAGAGACACCATGCTGTTCACGAAGAAGCAATTATTCGCTCAGCGTAGACACTCATTTTAGCTTGTTCCTTTTGCACTAATGATGTGAGTAACAGCAATGGTGCTGCAAGAACTGCCTGCTTACCTTGCCAAAAAATACAAGACAAACATTTTAATCCAGATGACGTTGTTAGCGCAGTGTTTATTACGCCACAACAAGGGCGAGGACTGCGCAGCACCTTGAGCAATTCGAGATTTGAGAAATTTCACGTATCTCGTAATTCATTTAGCAGTTTATTGATCTAATAGGACAATTTTAATAAAAATAGATGACGCGTAGTTTTTCTTTGAGATAACAAAAAAAAACGCACTGAATTGATTTCTTGATATCAAAAATAAAACTGAGTCGCAGTTTCAAAAACCTGTATTGGCGTTCCTCATTTGTTATCGTAATTTGGACATCAACACGGTTAACTATCCATACGTTGTCTCTCGGGGTGATTTTTCGTTAGCAGATATGAGTGACTTTTTGCGACTTAAGTTCTCAATTCCATCATAGTGTCCCTTGTTATTCTTTATGGTCCAGTTTATATCAATATCCCAGCACAAATGAGTGAAAAAAAGTCCGACGACACCTAAGCACTTCTCATTAGTTGTGAATGCGAAAGCATGACTGTCGTTCTTCCGTTCCATTAGTTCGTCTGCGCGTAGTATCGTGGACAGCCACGTTTCGCCGGTGGACGGCCGAGCGCGCGCTTTCGAGAAGTGGCCGCGCCGCGCTCGAGCTCAGCCGTGCACCCTCCCCGGAGCTTGCCCGGACGCGCTCTGTTGGCTCTACCGCCACCGCTCCCTCCTCTACCGGCGTGAGCGCAGCTGCATGCGCTACGCCGCCATGGTGAGGGCTTCTCGGTTGGCGTTTTTTGGAATTACGCCGCACGAGAACCAATAGGAGCGTCGTTCCTTGATGGCGCGCGCCTGCCAATGCGAGCATAATCAATCAGAAATCGTCTTCACTAGGGAAGGGAATTTTAGGTGCCGTTCGGTCAACTGGCGTGGTTTCAAAACTGATGACGTCGGTTAGCTCAATGGGACAGTTAATGCTTTTCCAGTAAAACCAGTTGGGGCAATGTCTTGAAGTTATAATTCTGCGTCAAGTGCAAAATAATATATTTTGGGGGGTATCATATTCGTTAACTACTCTACTTTGAGGAACAAACAATAACGTGATATTTCCTCAAACTTCTCAGAATATTTTCGTCTAATTTTTAATTTGTGAGTAATGCCGCTGATAATACCTTCACATGTGAAAGCGAAGCAACGACGATGGGAAATATTCGAGTTTGTGATTCATTCAATTTTATTCCAATTCGGCAAGTTCAATCAGAAATGTCTTTAGAATCAATTTATTGCGGCCAATGGTTCGGGCTTATTAGATAGCCTAATTTAGGTTCGTGGCATCATCCTATAGACCGACACGCGGCGCGGCTCCGTTTACCAACACCGCCGGAAGGCCGCGCATGCGCAAAAGCTATGTGAGCAAAAGCGTCCAGGCTCTCCATGTTTTCGCCATTGCGTTCTGTGGCGCGCACTCGTTGTTGACGTTGTAGAGACGCTTCTAGCTTTATTTCTGCGTCTTATTTTCTGCCAACGTATGTCGTATATCCTATGCCCGACTATTTGAGCTCGTTACCCGAACCCGAACGCCAGCGGTATCGAGTCAAACTGTGCGTGGACGGCGTTGCCTTCAACGATCCGTACGCCGCAAACAAGGCCTGCTGGAGTTCCGACGTGAAGTTTCTACCACCGACGTCGATGGCTCACGTCCTCGTTTATTTAGTTTTCTGGCCAAGCGAGTTGACGGCTGACACGGTGCAGGAGTGCAAGTCTCGCGGGACTTGCGATCAGTTCGATCCGGTTTCCTCGCTGCCGGCAGGATCAGCAGACTTTGGGTCTGCTGAAGCGTATTTATTAATTGATTAAATACAAACAGCGTCTTCGAGTTAAGGTATGATATTCTTCCTACCCTCATGACTACAAGGCATGACGAGCGGTAATGCTTTGTCCGTTCGGCAGTCTTGGTGGTAACGCGTTAGAAGTAACGGCTTTACCGATAACGTGTTACTTTTTTGGTAACGTAGTAACGTACTCGTTGCCTTTTTGAAACAGTAACGGGTAATGTATTTACGTTACTATTTCAAATAAAGTGTAACGTAGTTACGTTACTCGTTGCTTCTTCTTCCTAAGTCTTAAAGGAAATACACTTACATTTTTTTCGTGTTTTTAGACGTCAAGCCATGTGAATTTCTGAGTTATCTGCGTTTTTCTTTGCATTTTTCTCGTGAGTATTTATGTGAAACAGTAAAAAAGAGATAAATTAATAATATTCCCTTTCTGGATGAACATAATGCTTCTTGAAATATGATTTTATGCATACATGTACCGCCAAAACAGTAAAACGAGTCAAATAATAACATAAAAAGTAACGCATAAGTAACTTGCGTTATTTTTTATCGGCAACAGTAACCCGTTCTTTTTATTTTGAGGTAACGTAGGACGGTGACGCGTTCTTACTATTTGCATGTAACAAGTAACGTATTGTGTTCCTTTTTTCGGTAACGCCTACAACACTGCCGTTCTGTCGCCGATCTCCTTCCGCCTGATAGCACGGGCGTAGCGAGCCACCGACGAGCGCTTGGCCGGTAATTTGTGCTCGAACACCGAGGAAACGAAATCCCGGTGGTCTTGATCAGACGACGGTTTCTCTGCACATAAGAAAGCCCCAGGACGGATATTTAAATGGAAGTCACATTTGCCTTCAAGAAAAAGCTTGCCGCACGAACAGTCATCCGCGCGAGGCGACGATTATTTTCGATCCACGGATATTATTCACCTTGTGCGCCTTTCAGAGTCCGCCGAGAACTCGTGAAACTTACTCCGCTACTTTTGCAGTACCTTTCGATGTCATTAATTGCAACACAGCTTCGCGGCATGCTGAAATGCTCTGACGCCCATGCAAAACGTGCGCTCTTCTGCCCACACCGCCCGGCTCCGGCGCGATCGCAGCGCCGCCGCTGCTCCGTGACGTCGAGCCTGCGTGTCGGTCTATAGTTCGAAAAGTTGTCCTTGGGCGCGGCAAATGAATTATTTTTATTTCCATTATTAGAAACAATAAACAAATTGTGTGCACAAATTACAAAAAGAAAAGTCAAGATCTGCAACCCAGCGTTGCAAGACGGTCTATGAAGCAAAGATAAGGGGCAAGGAGCGCGGTCTAATGCACCAATCGATTCCGTTTAAATGTTAATATTAGCCGACAGATGCAAATATTCCTTTATAAAATTGGGCATCGCTCAAACTCCGGTTATGTTCTAATAATAAAGTTTTATATAAAGACACTACCGTATATGAAGACAACTACAGACCTTATGTGCTGGTACTGAAAGGTTTTGAGCATTTAAACATTGTTTATATTTTTGCGACAAAAAGTATTATAATTCGTGCGATTTGAGGCAATATATTATTAACTCTATAGTTTCGAATCCTTGCCTTCTGAATCTATCGTGGCCTGAAGCATGCATTCTGATGACAAGAAAGACAAGCACACAATCTTCACTACAGAACCTTTGGAGCTGTTTTGACTTTAGCAACAATATAACTTTTGCACATAAAAATATCAAGCGGCGGGTACACACAGCATGTGTACCCGCCGCAGCACAGCACACAGCACACACAGAGGTCAGATAATAAATGTATAAATCTATACGTCAGAGATCGTCTTAATTGGGTGTCGGTTTAAGCGAACCACTTGCTTTGTGGGGAAACGACAAATTACGAGCCGACGGTTCATTCTCGGTAGCGTCTTTTCGATCAGAAAAGTGCCACTCTTCTTGAAGAGAAAGCGTGAAGCGACTGGAACTGCGCGGGAGTCAATCGCCCATGTGCAATCAAACAGTAACGTCATGGCGCAGTTTTCGTTCTGCCAGTGTATTTTGGGATCTAAATCAACCGAGCGCGTTAAATACCCTTTGACTTCCGGTTTCAGTTCGCGTGTGCGTGTTTGTTCTCTCAGGGGCAATATGAGCAGACGGAGTCCTACATGGCTCTTTGGAGTGCCTGCCAAATCTTGAGATATAATGTTCGAGCTAGGAATGGAATGCGAAGAGGAGTTACCATACACATTTGTGACAAATTGAGAGATAATGAAACTTGTGGGAACCACATATTCATAAAAAGGTGAAATAGGGTGTTTCCGCTAATATTTTTGGAATGTTTTCTTGTTCAAACCGTTGACTGAGTTTTGATTTAATATGAAAAAAATATAAAACCGTAGAATGACAAAAGTGGACGATTCGTTTTCAGATATCATTGTTACACAAACTCGGTACACCTGTTTCCTATGAATAGTCTGTATGTGACCTCAGATTGAAAAGTTAAAACAAATTATAATAGATGTCAGGAATGTTTTAAATCAAGAAAGCTGAAATCTGTAGTTGATTTTGCAAGGAAAGCAATTGAGAGAAATTACATCCGTAATACGCAATCCTACATATCTCTTTTAATCTAGTGTTGCACACATGTACACAAAAAAAACTAATCTTCACCCACTCACTTTTTCATCTCCGTGACTTAGTTTTACTCTCCAGTTTAATCCGCCTTGTTTCCCCAAGAAGAAATCTTTTCTCCATAGCTGGGTCATATCAGCACAGCACGTTGGTTGAATTTATTGTAACCTCAAAGCCACACAAGTTGATACTTTTTTTTCAATTCATACTGATCTACCAAAGACATTTTTAACCGCCGAGATACGCATACAACAAAAATATTTATTTAAAATATTCAAGCCATAATTATTTTTTCAAACTCATAATTTCAGGCCATTATTTTATTTCAAGACATCTAGCACGAAAATAAAAGCACTAATTAATCCATTCAATCATTTGTTTATTTTCTGCGCTCCTGAACAACTTGACGCCTTGATAATGATGCACACACAAATTGATCACATGTTAGTTACCAAAAGTCTGAAAAGCTGAGAAATTAGAGTTAAAAACACCAATATCTGTTCCATTGAATGTATTGTAGAAGTGTTAAATACGGGTCATGGAACTGATTGGGATGATGTGATTAACACGGAAAGTCGGATAAACCCTCAAAACTCGACTCGGAACGTGAATATTAATAGCAGATGTGAGATCTGGGCAATCAATTCATCCATGAATACATTTATGCAGGAAAACGAGATGGCGCTCACGATGTCTAGAACTCAAAGTAGGGCATTCGCACCATTCCAACAGTCTCGCATAAAAATAACAAACAGTACGACCAATGTAATGATCATAGACAATTAAAAAAGGCTTCTGAACTTTTTCAACCATCTCTTGGCTCGTAAAACCAATACGATTCCAGAATACTCCGGATTCGCTGAAATGAGTCTCGAGACCTAAATGTTTCTAAGGAAAATTTTTCGAAGCTTTTATAGAAGATTTATTTTGATTTTATAAAGCATTTATTTTTAATGTCAATTCAGACAATAAAAGAAATGAAAGACGTATGCAATTTCCTGTAATGCCGAATTACAGCGCAGCTCTTGAGGAGGAGGAGGGAGGATACGCAGAGGAGGGTATCCTCTCCTCCTCCTCCGTACCCACTCCTCCTTCCTCCTCCTCCCCCTCCCTCCTCCCCTCGTGACGTCACTCGTGAACCTAGTGACCCTCGTAACGTCGCTCGTGACATTCGTCGAGGCCTTCACTCGTGACCCTCGTGACGTCACACTCGAGGTCACGTGCGACGTCATTATGAGAAACGTCCCATAATGCAACTCCGCGGTTACACCAACGGCAACGGCGACGCTGCTCAAGCCGGAAATCGGTGCCTAAGAGCTGCGCTCTAAAATGTTTTGTGAGGGTTTTGCGTTCCCAGAAGGAAAGCAGCACGACCCGTCCAGGAAAGCGGAATGCCAAAAACACTTCAATTTCAGCGCGCACATATCTGCAGGGCAGATTCGCGTGAATGGGCTGTTGGTACAGTGTATATGAAGGAACATATATTACGGAGAGGATAATGCGCTTCGATGTTTTTATTTTTGTTTGCAGCTCTGACATTTGAATGTTTATGTTTATCATTTATTGAATTTACACACCCATTTTTTCAGTGAATTGGGCATGATGAATGTAGATGATATTACTTAAAATCTTGACTTTCTGAGAGGTGGTAATCTACAATGAACTCCGTTTTTTTGAGGATTTACCCAAAATCTAGTATTTTCTGGAGAATTTGAATGTGCGGGAACATTTTATTATCTAGGACACGCACATTAACCCACTTTTATTTAACACAGCTGTCTGTGAAAGTTGAAACGTAGTGGGAAACTCATTCTTGTTTAAAAGCCGGACATTCTAAAACAAAGGTCGTTAACAGGATGGGCTCCGCAGAACATGTTTTTCTCATCTTTTTTGTAAGCTGACACGTATTCCATTCTCTGGGTTGAGTACCACCGACGGTACGACAAAGTTAAGTGGGTCTTGCGTTTGGTCGCATTTGGAAACTTTGTACCTTCTAATCATATTACATGTGGCCAATTTCACTTCCAGCAAAGCAAATCTTTTTCCGATGCAAACGCGGGGAACCAGCCCAAACGGAAAATATGCCGACTGGACTTTTTCTACGTCCCTGAACTTTTCTGAATCAACCATAAAAGGTTCTGGCCAACAGTCTGGGTCATGCTGTACGTGCCATGTGGGAACCAAGACCTTCACACCAGCCGGAAAGAACTGCCTTGATACCGTGGTGTCTTGGGTACAGTGGCGACTAACAAAAAGCACCACGGGCGGATAGAGGCGCATGGTTTCGCAGAACACCATGTCCAGGCGCTTCAGATGCTGAACGCCATCATACGTCAGCTCGGCTCCATTGGGAAAGGCTTTTGTAATTCTCGTTGAACACACGCTCTTGTTCTTTGGGATACATGGCCAACACATGCATAATAAAGGCCAAGTACGATGCCGTGTTATCGAGGCCGGCGATTAAGAAAACAGTTGGACAGGAGATGGCGGTCCTCAAATACTATAGCATTAATCCCAGATCCTATAAATGTTTCTTCTCCGGATGTCTGAGCATCGAGCATGAGCTGAAGCATGTCAGTTGTCCTAGGACTTTGTCCGCTCCTGCGGAGCTTTACCACGTTTAAAACGTTTTCTGTAATTTTGTTTTATAATCTTGTTGTTGCTGGCGTATGGATACAGCCATTCCAGTATTTTTCGGAGAATTGGGAAACGAATCGCATTTACAATGACAGTGTTATCAACGTCTTCAAACACCTTCTGTACACCCATCAGCAGGGGGTCTGTTGGGTTCTTTTGGCAATCCACCTGAAAACGACAAAAAACAAGCCGTGTATAAACTCTCAATTGTTTAAAGTTATGTAGTCATCACAAACAATAGTGCAATCAGGTGACCAGGGGAAACAGACCTGTAGCTTGTGTCTGCTTTTGCTAGGCTGGTCACGGAGGTACAATTATCTTGAACACAGCTATAGCACGCTCAGATTCGAAGCAATACATTTTGAATGGGATAGTTCAATTTGCACTGGGAACTTAATTAATATTGGGATGCTTAAATAACACTTAGGATATAGACATATATTTTATAATTTCTTGTTTTTTCTAATAGTTTATTTAATAGAGCTCTTTCCACCGCATTACACGACTTGATTTTTGATAGGGTTGGTAACAGCAAAATCTATATCACTATTGTTTCATGGTATAAATTCAAGATATATCCAAAACAGATAATCCAAACGAATAGCATTTAAAGTCCAAACAAGACACTCTTGAGAAAATGTGCAACCAGCAGCAACGAATATTAACAGTAGAATATCTTAAGAATCAAATTATGGATCATCCTTCAATGAAGGGAGTAATATATCTCAGTTTTGAGGGATAATATAGTCCTTGCAGCATAAAGACAGCAACAGGGTCTCCTCCACAAAAGCCAAGGGTTATCTCAATAACCACGTCGCAAGGCTTTATATGCATCTGGCGGAGCTACTCTTTCTTTTTTGGGGAAGCTAATCTTCAAAAAATTGCACTGCATTACGTCACTCTTTGCTTGGTGTCATAAGTATGTTGTGTTGACACAGTGAAAATTTTCATTTATAACACCGGTCCTTATTACTCGGAAGTTGGGGGCACGAGAACCTCTTGCAGCTTTAACACAGTGTGTTTCTCCAAAGGGTAATAATAATTTAAAAAGACGCATAACATAAAGAATAGCTACATTTGGAACAACGTTGTCGATATCGGCGGACGTAAAGGTAGAAATTCATTTTGATAATAATTTACCTAATTATGTAAATCACCAAATAAATGTTTCTAAAGACTTGGCTTATCTGTCACAATGAATTTATAGATGAGTTACACGTCGTGCAATTACGCTATAACAGTTGTTAGAAGTACGCAGCTAAATTATCTGTGCTATTGAATGGCAAAGATATTCTGCCCAGAGTCGGCCATACCGAAATTGAAATGCAAAATATCACCGAGAGCCAAGCGCCCGATGAAACATCACTTTGTGGCTAACCTTTTATAATACCAGTGGGCATTAATAAAAGTTCCCATGCCACTTCAGTTCACAATAATTCAATACTCACTGCCACTGCGAAGGCCGACATCACTTCCAGCGATACCGTCTAATGTTCGATTCCTTCATAGTTAAAGGTGATTAATTTAGTTTTATAAGCAGCCACAGTTGAAATTTATTATTTACCTGATGTCCGGTGGCAAGCGTAGCACATGATAGTGTCATTGAGAAACAGTTTGAAAATTGAGATGGCACTTGCAAAACCATTTTTCCAATAGCTATAGGAGAAAGAGACCCGCGAGGTATGAAATCCGCGTATGCATTTAAACCCTGCACTCTAAAAAGAAAGGAAGTGTAGACGTTACACCCCTTGTCACACATACGACACCCCAAAATTTCAGCCCGGCGTACAGCACATTGACGTCGAACTGACTGCCCCAACTTTTACGAGAGGGTTGATGACGGTGCGATATAACATAGTAAACAGCTAAAGGTACTTACCAAAGTTTACAGGAAAAAACACAGGTTTCGCAGTTGAGCCTAGAAAACCCAGATAACTTTTTTTGCAGGCAGTCACACTTACATTAGCTATTTTATTGAGTTGTACAACTCGGCTGTCAAGCCGTTCGTGAAATTTGGTAGCGTCGGTTCAACGTCAGTGCGCTGTACATCCAACTGAAGTTTTGGGGTGTCGTATATCTGACAAGGGGTGTACCGTCTACACCCCTTTTTTAGAGAGTGTGCTATATTTACAGCTGTTTCAAGGATGTATTTTAGACGGTTCGACAGGTCGGTGTGCTTTCAACGTTACATGTTTTGAATCATTCGTTATCAGCAGGAAGCTAGCAGATGCCTAAAAACGAGGTACATACAAAACAAAAACTGCAGGTCGGACAAATTTGTTTATTTTTTATTGGACTTTAAGTGATGTTCTGGCACCCTTCAAGGGCGAGTACCTCTTGGAATACCTAGAATTGATCATTGCTTTGAGCCACAAATCTGCTGAATTACAATATAATTTTTTTTTTCAATTTTACTATTCTCACAAAGAAATGATGTTGGCTCCCGCTTTGGCTGGCAGTTCATGCTAAAATTACTATTTTGCTCGATCACCTCATGTCAAGAACATGTGTGGCGCAGCCCCAAGTGTTCATAGACCGACGTTCTTCAGCATAATAACAGGTGAACGTCCTGCCTTCGACTGCTGGTCGTGCATCACTGCGCTGCATTATCGTTTTACGCTACGAAATTGATCTCGTAACTTTTCGATCGCATTACCTGTTTATGTGAAGTGGCGCAGTTAGTGCGAACACAACATAGTCGCTTTGTAGGCTCAAATCGGCCAGATTTAGTCGTTTCCGCATGCTTTCCTGCCGAGGACGAGCATCTGTCACTACATTATCAAATCTAAGATCATCGACTTAGCTGCACAAAAAAAAAAGAAAATAAAAGTTTCATCGTCTGTTGTGTGCCAAAGGGGGGGGGGGAGGGGGACAAGAATCACGATTGTTCTCAAAAACGACAAGAGAAGACAAGTGTAATATTCTTAGTGTATCCAAGATCTCATCAGCAGGCACTTTAGAAAAAGTCTAACTCCACGTTTGCCGACGACTACAAGGCAGTGTTAATAAACGTGGTCCAGAAAAACCTTGAAGCTCAGCCTTGTGCAGAACATGATGTTTTAAGCGGGGTTTTGAACGAGCAATAGATCAGCGTGTAACTAGATATCGGTCGAAACACGGTTATCATCTGACTCATCTCAATACCTGATTCCAATCTTTGGGTAAACAAATCTGCGGTGTATTTTGTAGATGGAACATCCCGGGACTTGCCAGAATTTAAATTGCACTTACACTCCCCATATTGTATAGGAGACCTACTGGTAAAAAGAATGAAGTCCCCTATGAATTACCTAATTTTCGGAAACGTTGACGGAGCCCGATATGTTGATAAGCCAAACGTCAGCCAGCACACACCGGGGAAGCAAATAATCAAACAGGTAAGAGAACACGCACATAAGTCAGTAGAGGCTGCACGGCAATTAACGGGGTATCCACGGCGAAGAAAACGGAATGGATGAAGGGGACACCAACCCAAAGTGAAAACAGACAGAAAATGGTCCCTGGTATGTTAAAAGAGCGACAAAAAGATTATACGCTTGAAACATACTTTAAAAAATGTGTACAGATGCAGAACACGAAGTGTGGGTACACATAGTGGTTACTTCTCCAACAGTATTTTGTGTTGTCTCTATGAACAAAAAGATGGGAGCGTTTCAAAAAGCCGAGACATAATTTGAACCCCCGACCTGGTGTTCGATGCATTTTATTGGCCGGCAGTGCAAGTCGATGTCAACGGGTTTGTAAAGTCCTGCGTTGCTTTAGAAAAGGGTTGTAACGAAAAGGTAAACTCAAGGTATCTCCACTGAGTCAGATGTCCATTTTGATAATCTTCCTTTTGAAATGGTTACCATATACCTAGTAGGTCCACTTCCAAGTATTTGTGAGGATGGAAATCGTTGCATTTTGATTATGGCAAATACTGCCACGAGGTTTCCGGATGCCATCACATTACCATCTTGCGACACTCGTACCATCGTGAATGGACTATTATATATTTTTTCGAGTACGTTAGCTAAAGCAGATCATAACATATCGAGGAATCAGCTTTACTCTTGGATTGGTGAAAAAGTTGACTCCACTGCTGTCTACTTAGAGACTGCACGATACTCTCTACAACCCGATCTCTAATGGTCTAGTGGAAACATACAATGGCAACCTGATAATTATGTTGTCTAAGATGAGTCAAGAGAAGGCACGCTCTTGGCAATGATCCCTAGCGCTACTCCTGTTTCCGCCTTGTGAAATTCCGCAAGCTAGTTAAGCTTGGCCCAATTTGGCTTGATTTACGGTCGTCAGATTCGAGCACCGTTGACAATCCTAAAAGAGATGCGGTTGCACAAGAAGCTGGAGCAAAGCTCAGGACGACGTAGGGGTACGTGCGCGATTATTGCGACCGCCTGAAAAGATAACGGAGCTGGCGCACCACAACATGACAACTGTCAAGATGTAGCAGAATATATGTAATAAAACAATGTAACACAAGTGCTGAAAGTGTCAGATCCCGGCCTGCTCTTGATACCATGGATGAACAAACTTATCTTGAAGTTGAGAGGTCCCTACATGTCAGCCTTGTGCAAATACTTAACAAAAGTATTCAATATATAATACTACATACCCATTTGAAAATATATTTAGTGTAGTATTGAAGTTACTTTGCTAGAAAATATCTTGAGTGCAAATACTTTTAAAAAAGTACTTGAATTACATCGAAGATTCTCGGCAAGTAAGTTGCAAGCTGGTAATATAAGAATAAAGTCGTAAAAAAGATAAAAGAATGTGCTATATATCCCATGACTTCGCCCAAAATACAATCTGATGTAGTCTTTATGACTTGCAAGCAGCGACGACTTGCAAGCAGCGGCTTAGCTGCTGCAACCGAATTTATTTTGAAATAATTCGGTACATGCAACATAAAGTGTACCGAAAGATTTTAGGAAAAAGGGGAGCTCACGTATTGCAGGCATGGTAACTCGCGTGACTTAGTTTTGCAGCAGGCTCGGCTCATGATGCGTTCCGCAATAAGTTTGTGATATGCCTTGACGCCATACGGCGTACTTGACAGATTGTCCTGCATTGCTTATCCATAACAGCCGAACTAGAAGCTGATATCACAGCTAGACTTGATGATAAGTACTCGAGTGAACGACAAACGTGCACGCTCATGAAAAACATCGGCTAAAGGACAGCAGCCTCTCTCGGTGATCAACAACCAAGAGTGAATATTTCGTTTGCCCAGCCAAGGGTGAGGAGGAGGGCTTGATGCTTTAAACTGTCAAACAATATTAGGATCGTCAAAAGGGAAACAGATGTAACACAAGAGAGTGTCCACGAAACCGCTTTCAATCCCTGGTTCCACCTGGCGCAAAACTGGGTTGAGGGATTTTGAGAATGAAACAATGTGCGCATACGGAAGGAGAAAAAGGAACGCTTTTGAGCGAGATTTGGAACCAAAGCTGAGCCACAGTAACCACACATGGGGCTTTAAGGAAGCCCAATCTAGGTCACTGCAGCTCAATAAAGCCAGCAGGATCTTGCTTCTTTGGTCTAGGGGGTGTTCTGCGCTCCCTTGAAAAAGTGCTCGCACACTTTCATACCTGAACCACTGAACCGGCGATTTCCGGAAATGGTTCATTGTGACCGTACCGAGTGTTGGCGTCACAATCTTCCGTTAATGGAACCACTCTATAGCTTTAGAGAACAGGTGTAAAATCGAGACGACGTCACCAGCATTTCGCTAGCTACAAGTTTAACATGTCGTTCACAAACAATATTAAAAGAACTGGACACGAAGATGCACAAAGGCGGTCGTACTTGGGGCCAGCCATTTGGTCATGTGTTGGTTTTCAGACACTGCGTTTTGCTCGTGTCATGTTTCCGGTCCTAGTTTGGTCGCTTGCCTCCAAGTTTGATACCGGTTCACCTTTGCCATAGTGTCAGACGATCCTCAGTACATTACGCTGCCGAAAAAATATTCAGAGGTTTAAAAGTGTCTTTGAGATACTGAGCAAAAGATAGTGAGAAATGTAATTAAGGTAGAGTAGCCAATCTTCTATACAAATATATTTCCAAGATACCGAAATACTAGCAAAAGTACTCAAAATACAGTATTTGAGTACAATATTTAAGATAGGCACAAGTCTGTTACAGCGTTGTGCGCAGAAGGAACGAGGTAGATTACCATACAGACCTTGGACATGCCACGAAACTTTTTCAAATAAATGTGCTCAATCTATATGAAGAGCGAGAACCAATGAGCAGGTGACCTCAGTGATAGAGATTAAGGTCACGCCTTTTGATCAACGGATCCCCTCTCCTGATCTGAAATTCACAGAAGGAGCAGGTTAGCTAATACTACCTAAAGATTTCAGTTAGAGCAGAAACGTGGTGTCGTGAACATCATAGAGGAATACGACAAGATATTCTTAAATGTGCCGGGGCGGACGAACTTATTAAAATGTCGGCTGCAACAGACAACGAAGTAGCCGATTCGCACGTCTCAATATAAGGTTTCATTTGTGATGGAACGGGTGATCGAACATATGGTGGGCGAAAGGCTGATGTTGTACGTGTTTCAAAAGTCGACCTCTCAGTAACGTTAGCCACAAGTTCTTGTAAAAAGGCGGACAAAACCAAGCGGGTGTCATTGACTTTCGGCTACTCAAAGGCTTCAGGAGAGGCCAACTGGACTAGGATAAACATAAACGCAAAAAAATATACACATCGCTGGACTAGAACTGACTTTTCCTTTTCTTCCTCTACTACCACCGACGCCACATGAGGGAAGTGTTCTCTTTTCTTCTTCTTTTTCTTTTCTACCTAACCGAATATTTAACCCGCGAAGGAACATTTTGTTTTTCTTCCTCGTGCAGCGAGAGAATTTGCACTAATGCGGTCACCGCCCTTTTCGTCAATGGCAAGGGCATCACGATTTTACGTCCCAGTTTTTTTCTGTTCCTTTCCACGAGGTTTACGTCGCAGAATCCGTGCCGAACATTGACATGCACGTCAATGGGTTTGCAAATGTCCTCCTGCTGACAGGTTTTTCACTGAAGTAGCGTGGTCCCTCGCCCAATCTTTTGATGCATCGGCCAGTTTGTCCAATGCAACATGGTTAAAATTGCGCACAAATAGAAATGAACCGTGAAGAGGGAAAAGAGAACAGACAAGTTTTTGTGCGTAATTTTAACCATGTTCAATCATTACCAACTCGCCCAACTAACCACTTTACTACTGTCCGATGTAGCTTCGGCCGCATGTCAGCGGAGGTGGTACACAACCTCGTTTTCACACAGGGCGTATTGAGACCTGTGAGTTGTTCCACAGACCCTCTCCGTTGTTGCTTTGCTCTCGCATAATCTTGCGACAGATGGAATAGGCATTGTTCGGAGCCGAACACACCACCTGAACGCCTTGCCACCCAGAAACCTTTTTTAACTTGTGGGTCTTTTCGTGAACCTAGGACGCTGCCACAACCGCATTACGGGTCTTTTTATTTTCATTTGTAGTTTTATCAGTGCACCCAAATCCGCGCTTGATGGTCCTGCAGACATACCCGCAAATCGCTATCAGGAGCGATTTTGAATATAAAGCTTCGTGTAGTCTCGAGACCGGAGTTTTTGAAACTTCGCTTGACCTGATAATGACAAGTATTCTTTAGGGCGGATAGAAGGGCAGTGGTACCCACTCATCGTATTACGTTCTTGAAGTGCCCCTAGTCAAAAAGTATAAAGTTTTTGCATGACCTGGCTTGGTATCTCCAGCAAACGTGGTTACCTCTGACTAGCAATTCCAGGTTCAGAATTATCATGGAATTATTCACGGGCAGTTTATGGGTGACTCTGAGCTCCAAACAGCTCTGTTCAAAGCATCCCGTGACTGTGTCTCTGTAACCGCCTATTTCGTTTTCTCCCTTATGTTGCATAGAATTAGGAAATCAACGCCGTGTTTAAAGATGCCCTGAATCATCGGATCTTTAAATGTTTCTTAAATAGCCTTCCAGAAACCGAGAGAAAAATATGGCTGAATTACGGGAACACGCGTGGCCCAATGCATACTCCACTCCTTTGCACATATGAACAATTCTCGTGCGCAAATACCACCTCGGAAATATGAGAGTAAGCGGACTTTTCGCCATGACTCTGATCTGATCATTTTTTATACTCGTGCAACAAGTGCACCAAGGTGGATGCGCTCGACAAGATCGGAGGACTCAACACCATCGAAGAAATAACACAGGAAAACAAGATCAGTCAAACCTTTATGCTTTAAAAAAATGAACCAGAAAGAAATATCCTGTGAGCTCTTAGATACAACAACGAAGCCTACATTGTTATTACGAAAACTCCCGCACCGTGGGACGACGAGACAGTGATTAATACAAGACGAACCCTCAAAATAGGAATATAAAAAGTAAAAAAGATGACATAACGCGGCGATGAGTCATGAATTCGAGGCATAATTACTTCTTGAAGATGCCACTAACGTCATATTTTACAAGTATTCAGCCAAGGAGGACTAAGGCACGGCTATGACCCTTTACTGCGCAAACAATCAGAGAGGAGTCGCCACCTCCTGGGCAATGCCATCAGCGTCAAGGAGGCTGAACTCGAAGCCATCAAGAATGCGGTCACGAGTTTAGAACCTGAAAAAACGTAAAATCAACATTTTTGTCTGTACGAACTCTAAAGAAGCCGTACGAAAATTGAAAAATATCTTAGCCGCATCAAAACAGTTAAAAACATTAAAAACAGCGGCAGCTTTGAGCTGAAGGCCGTGCCATCAAGATACGATGGATCCCCTGACATCAAGGTATCAACGAAAATGACGAGGCACATGCAGCCGCACGGGAGAAGCTGCAGGCAGTCCCAACCAACCAAGGCTGAGCGCGCCCCGTCGTAGTTGAAGACATCGAAGGAAACATCGACCCATCGGAAATAAAAGCCCAAGAACGATTAGAAAGAAGACAAAGACACGGCGTTCTACGCAAGCCCGACGAACACCAATTGCCATCGACGTCTTACAGTCGGTGGGAACTTGTATGACTACGAACGTTGCGCACAATAACCGCCTAGACACCGGCCTCGAAGTCAAAATTCTGCCGAAGGGACAACAAAAGAGGTGCCGAAAACGGCACATCTGAACACAGCCAAAATACTGGCAGACATCAAAACAAATCATCTGGGATTGTCCCAATAGTAATAAAAAGCGGAAACTTGCTCTGAATGCTCTGCCGTCAAAAGAAAGACCATCCTGCCTGAAGGAATGGGTTCTTTCAAGACGGCAGCCCCGTGCACAGAAAAGCCATTCTAAAATTGCTGATCGGTACATCAAGTCCGCCGGACTTGTTATTTATATTTAACCCAAATCCCTCCTTCCGTCTCCCTAAAGCCAATGACGATTTTCTAAGCGGCAACTGGCACCCCACCTGAAAAATAAAACATTTTCTCCTCCCTCATTTATGTGGGGTTCCTAGTAGAAGAGGTGGGAAAAATTCAGTTGTTTGTCCAACGGTGTGTATGGTCTTTTCTCTGTGTGTATGTTGATTCTACTTCAGCTGGCCCTACCTGAAGTATGAACCAACTAGCTCAGCTTAAGCCTTTTAGAGACGCATGGATATCCCCATCACTCACGCCAAATCCATCCCCGAACTGATGCCGAGGTAGGCAATAAAGTTTGTTTTTCCAAGCTGAACCTTTCGAAAAGATACTGCCTGATCTCCTAGCCCAGCAACTCTAAAAAAGAAAACGGCCTTAGCCACGTCGTCAAGATTCCACCAGTTTAGGTAATCCCTTTTGGTATATAAACTGCGTCTGCAGTTTACATAGGACAAAATGAGAGATGTGCTGTGTGGATTTCAGAGTGTGTTAAACTACATTAAGGATGTCCTGGTTGCAATGGACGCTTGTGAAGAACATTTACTGTTTTAGCGTGTTCCTTACAAAACGAAGGACGTGGTTTACTGTAAAACCTAGGTATTGTTGTGTTCGAATTTGGTATGTCACATTTCTTGAATAGAGAGTGTGACGTGTCGAGCTCAGACGTATCCAGGAGACCTTAAATAAAATTTTAGGATTGAAGCGTCCCACAACAAAGCAAGTAATGTCGTTTTGGGGGCTGACTGTTGTTGTTAGCGGCAGGTTATTTCCAATTGTTGAGAGAAGACTTTGCCTTTTGTCGAGCGAACTAGGAAGATAACTGAAAGGAAATATGTTGGACCGAAAAGCAAGAAAATGTCTTTAGACCCCTACGCAGAGTTGCGTTTGCAGAGCGTTTGAGTGAGTTTGACTGGGTTCCATCAAGAAACGAAAGCAAGTCACCGGCACAGATGTGCTTTGTATGCGAAGGCGTGAACTCCAATTCATGAAATAGCTTGGTAGGCGACTTAATAAGCAGGGATGTCCTGGTTTATCGCTGCAGTAACGCATTCAAACGCTCTCAAAAGCAGCTGTACGGGGGGGCCTTTAGAGTCGAAGCCGGCACTTTCAATTAGGCCAATTATAAACACACCTCTCTCACTAGGAGGTATGTACCTCAAACCGATGATTGAGACAGCTGCCTGGGTGCCAGCGTTGGGCAGAAATACTCAAAAATGTATTTGGAAATACAAATACTGGGATACATTGAAATAGCAGCTAAAATACTGATACTAAAATACATCTATAAAAATGTATCGCGATACGTATCGGAAATACATTTTAAATAGAGGCAAAAAGTATTTGGAAATACAAATACAGGAATACATTTTAGAAAGGCAGAAATACAAATACAGAAATACTGATACTGCAATACATTTTTCAAATTTGTTTGAGATGCCAACTGAGATGAAGTTTGAAGTGGATGTTTTTGATCCCGAAATTACTTTCCGTAGGCTTGGCACTTTGCGATACGGTGCCATCCCTGTTGTGAGGGTCCTTCTTGCCGACCCTCCGCCACCGACACATGAATTGCAGTCCTCAAGTTTCGCCTAGCATCATCTAAACAGAGACATCGTGGATTGCGACCTGATATTGCCGGCACAGGTGCGAGCTCTCCGAGAAACAGCGCGCTCGAGACGAGTTGCAGGCGTACGAACTATGGGCCGGCACAGCGAGGCCACGTCTGGCCTCCTTCCTGGGTTTCGGATCACCAGAGCAGCGGGTCACGCTCACATCAGCTGATGACGTACCCTTGAGCCGTGCAATATTACGGGCGCAGCTGCAGACGCATTCGAACATGTGTTAAACATTACTGCGTGAGTCATCCTACTATTCCACCACCACCACCACCACCAGGCTCGTGCTGCAACGGACTGTGACTCAGCTTTGCCGGCTGGGAGAGTCGGTTAGCAGCGGGCGTTGGATGCCAGCAAACAATGGCTCAAGAAATCCCTACCTAAGGACCTGCGGTGGAAGATGCTCCGACTCCACTCCTGGCGCGCCACCTGGTTCGAGTCCCCGACTACGCAACACTTCTCAGAAGAGAGAAGAGGACGCATAGAAAAATAGTTTGGAGAATCGGAACGGACCTTGGTCAGCATAGTAACAATGCCCCAGCATCTCCTTGACCCTGGTGCCCTCAGAAGTAAAAAAAAAAAAAAATGCGTTTGGATTTGTTTTGTTTTTTTCGGAGGGGGGGGGGGGAGTATTTCTCAAGAAATGTAACGAAATACATTTCATCCTGATTGTATCGCGATACAAAGAAACATTCCAAATGTATTTCGATACAGGAATACAGATACTGGTGAAAAAAATGTATCGCGATACAGAAATACAGATACGAAATGTATTTCTGAAATACTATCGCGATACATTTGTATCGCGATACTGCCCAACCCTGCTGGGTGCTATGCTAATGCAGAAGTACTCCGGCCCTCCAGCATCCCATTCCTTGTGCTGGTAGGAAGTTAATGCCCTGGGAGGGAAATATCCCGCCATCGAAATGGAAGCTCTAGCGCTAGTCTGGGTCATTCAGAAATTTTATCTGTATCTGTATGAAAAGACATTATTCAAACAGACCGTCAGCCTTTTCAGTACATGCTTAAAATGAAAGTTTCACATCGTGCACCATCGAGATTGGGCTTAGTTTTGCTGGAATACAAGTTTTCGGTTCAGTATACCCGGGGAACTGACAATGTAGGAGGTAGTTACCTGAGTCGTGTTCGATATATATTCAATAAAGGGTTTTTGCAGGCAATGAGGGTGATATAATATGCCAGTCTGAATAAAGTGTTGAATATCGTTATTTACGACGTTGTATATTTTTGCATTTATAACAATATTGACAAAGATATAGACCGATGTCTGTGCGTTTTATTTTATTTTTTTGAAACATGCAATAAAATAATTTTGGTGTTAGTCTCTTGTTATGGCCGACTTCAGAAAAAAAATACAGAAGAGAAGAGCGCGTGGGGAGATAAAGAAAGTAGCGGTGCGAGAGCGAGAGTCGCCCGACAATCGAACAAGGCTGGGCAGTGCGAAAACTTTGTACAGTCGGCACGGAATGAAACGCGAAAAAAGGAACGCATGGTTTTCGACCCATGCTGAGTCACCTAGAGACACAACACCGAAGGTTTGGATGCACTGAGCAAGAGTCTAACACATCGAAGGAGGAGCCCTCTTCTTTGTAGCTTCCATCAGGTTCATGTGGTGCAGCACCTAGCGAAAACATGCACCCACTGTTCGCGTTTGATTCCGTGCCGACTGTACCTGCGGTGGCGGCCAGGGTACCTAGGTTGGACAATTTCATATACCTTTGAAAAGGTCACTGAAGTGACGTATTACTTCTGATTTGTGGATGCAATTGGAAATGACATATAGGCGTCTGGTTCCAATACGTCGATTCCGTGACCTTCTGTAATGTACATATCAATATTCAACATAGCCCTCCTTGCCTCAAGAGGTCCAACCAAAGCTTCTTCTTCCTGCCGGGGTTTTGGCGCCAATTCGCGCGGGACTGAGCTGACCTCGTTAGGAACAGGTACGGTCTCCACATCGGGCGCTTAGTAAAAGTGAAAGCCGTTTACAACTCCCTGTAACGCCGAATTAGAGCGCAGCTCTTGAGGAGGAGGAGGGAAGGGTACTGAGGGGGGGGCACGTGACCCCAGGTGGGGGTCACGTGACCTCGGGGGGGTGGCGGTGACCTCGAGGGCGGGGGGGGGGTCACGTGATCCCTCCTCCCCGAGGTCACCGAAGGTACCCAAAGTCCCTCCCGAGGTCCTCCCGAAGGAATCCGAGGTCCTTCCGAGTTCCTCCCGAGGTCCTCGGAGGGGGGGGGTCTCGCAGTTACGCCGGCGCCACTGAAGCCGGAAACGGGTGCTTAAGAGCTGCGCTCCAAAAACAAAGACTCCTGCTGCGAGTCAGTATCAAGCGTACCGTTTAATACACGACAGAAGCACTTCTCGCCACTTTCCTCAACATTCCCAACGACATTCGCACCAGTCTGCACCCAGTGCTCCTGTACTTCGAACTTTTGTGCTAGACAATCCCCTGACTTGTAACCTTTACGATATTTTTTTTATTTATTTTTGGTGAGCATACATTTGTGTATTTATGTTTTTGTTTTATTTCTTTCTTTCAAGTATCAACAAGTATTTTCTAACAACGCACCTGTCGCGTCTAACTTCTTAATATATGTAAGTCACGACCAACATCACCGATCCAATAGTCCCATTATTCTACGGAACACGCTTCTTTTGAGTGTGTATGCGAGAAAAAATAATAATAAGGGCAGCAGCAAAACTTGTCTATGAAATGTTTGCATTTCGGCATGTATTCATATGACGTTATTGTTTTTGTCTAAGGCATAGCCTGAAATAATTTGTTTCAATATTTGTCACTTCAAAGACTAATGTATTTTAGCGCTTCGAGGAAAATAGATAAAAAAATAGTCTGAATCAATTATGTCTCCGTATTGCTGGTTTAAACTCTTAGAAATGCTGCATCATTGTCTAGTAAAGCCCATGAATAAAATAGAGTAGGGTCATCAAAAAACAAAACCCACAGCATTAAGTAATATATATTTTGGTTTTTCGATAAAGTAAATATTAAAACTCAAAACATTGAATCCCCTGGCTCTTAAAAGAAAGAGCGAATTTGGTCACGCGTGTTCTAGATGCTGTTTGTGTGCATTAGGTACCATCGGAGGAAATCTACGTGAGCTGTTCCTTCTAAGTACAATATACATATCAAAAGCAGTTTCATTATGCTATGTTGTTATATTAAGGAACATTGGAACAATGGCTTTAACATTGATGCACAGCATCGCACATCACGTAAGGTAGCGTTCTGATTCGTACTTATTTTCATTAATATTCTTAAAGTGAGAGTTCTAAAAAGCAGGAAATGCTTCTCAAAAAAATTCCTCACCTGCCATGCCAGGGTGCGAGATTTGGTAACGACATCCATGGAAAAAGCCTTCGAAGTCACCGTCGCCATGTCCACAATTTCTCCTCTTTTTGTACAAAGTCAGCCAGAACTTCCACCATCTCATCAGCGCAATTTTGAATGATTTCCGTCAGCATCTTCATCTTAGCAGAGGTGAAGATTCGGCCCAGCGTTGCGCGGATCCTCTTCCATTCTTCACCTGCAGACATAATTCTAAGATTTGAATGAAATAATTATATTACTTCGGGAGGCACTACGCGCTCATATTAACATTTCAAGATTTGAATGAAATAATTATATCACTTCGAACTTTACGCGCTCAATTTAACATTTACTTTCGGGGTATTTTAGCGCACAATAATTTTGAGAATATACCTCTTTTCTCTCCTAGGGCCCCGCGGACTTTCTATATGTATCGAGTCCTGACGGCTTGAAATTGACATAATATAACAATTGGTACTAATAGTAATATTATTCTAGGGGCCTTTCACGGGAGGCCACACCCTTGGTTGTTAGCTGTCAGACCATGCTATTGTTGTTATTGTCAGACCATGCTTGTTATTGTCAGACCATGCAGTGAATAACGGATATGCATAATCGTTCAGTATTTTCAATCAAGATAATTTAGAGAAGGCGTATAGGGAGGGAGTTGTGGAATGTTCCGTGAACAACAAAATAATATATCGTCCTAAGAATGCCCCCTTCCTTTTCTTTTTTTCTCTTCATTGAAAAGTTCTATCTACCGCACTGCCCGACGTATGAACAAAAGACATCAGCACCTGCAGCCAGACTTGTACAGGTTTCTAAAAAAATGTAAGGAGATTACAGTTACAATTACACAAGGCAACATTGTAACTAATTACAGTACAGTAGTTGCCTTTCCTCTAAAAAATAACCGTTAGGTCTTTGTACTTTACTATCCTGGGGTAATACACAAAAAAAACAACTGTTATGGAAGCGTTTATTGTTGCTATCTGTCACACTCGTGTGTTACCTTGAGCAACAGCTGCTCTCAAGCCACGTCGAGCGTCTGGCCTCGTTTCTCAAGTGGTGATGTCGTTCGCCGTTCTGAACACACTTTCAACTGAGGCACTGACAAATACCGGACGCTCGGCTTGCGTGCTTCTTGAGAAAAATGGAACAACCCTCGGATTACTTTAAGTACTCCTACTACGCTAGAAATATACACACAAGGCAGAAACGAGCAATAGATGAGTGTGCGAGATCACACCGCTTTACCAAAGTTCGGAAACGAGTGCTCGCGCCCATTCATTTCTCGTACCGCATGCAACTATACTCCGTCCGTGCATAAGCGGGACATTACGTCAAAGCTACTGAGCGCGCGACCGCAGCTCCGACACGTTGTGCTCACGGCATGAAAGGCGCGTTTGAAAAGGGAGCTTTCGTAGGTCGGTTCCTTACCTTCGAATTTCCTTGCGGCGGTAGACGCTGCTACTAAGCATGCGCACAGCTAGCTTTGTCTGAAAAATCTAGGGTCATGTTCGGTCCCCGTAAGCTACACTCTAAGAAAAAAAGATAGTCATATGTGACTACCTTTGAAGTGGTAAAAACGTTGTCCCAAATATAACGACACCCGGGGTAAAAATGACGAACCCACATGTAGTAAAAAAGCATGTAGTAAAATTTGACCACCTCCTAAAACAACATGGCGGCCGGTTAGCGAGGCTTTTTTAATTCCCCCTTTAAAGGCCTAACGAAAAGCTCTGCTTTTCGGCCGAGTGAGAGAATAGAGCGCATACACCTTTTCGACGTGTTTTAAGTGCCCTCAGGACACGCTAAACATCCGTCCCCAGACACCGGTACCGTATCTATATCTTTGTAAGGACGGCAGTGTGTGTGCCGGAATTGCCGCGATCGCCCCCGATGGCATCTCACTAGATTGACTATTTTTTACCACCGGCGGCGAACGTGCTGAAAAAAGAAATGTTACACGAGGAATGGGCATGCTGACTTTATTAGAACACAACGTATGCCTGTCGTGTGTGGCGATGAATCGCTGGGCACCTTCGTCCTCACCGACGAGAGGCGTTCAACTCTGCACCACCGCTACCGCGTTTTTTTTTCTTTTCTGGTTTGGGTTTACCTTTACCGGCGCGGTTATCCATTCGTGCGCGTCTGGTACCTCGCACTTCGCACCTCTTCGACACAAAACGAGCATTTAGGTGGCTGAGTCGGCTGAAAGGTGGCACAATTATTACCGTATTGTTATCGAACTGAGAATCAGGGACGTAAGGAGGGCCTGTGAACCGGCAGGCCTGCCGAGGCCAGCTGTCTGTCAAATCAATAGCTACAGAACTGCTCGACACTTAGCTTATTGAATCAAGCGGCAGCTTGCGCCACCCTGGGAAGTGTAGTAGTAACCGCTAGGTGGCACAAAAAAAAAGTACTTATGCACGAACTCGCGCTATTCAACTGCCTACTACACATACAACAACACAACACACACACACATCATCAAGATGCCGAACACTACTACCGGCACACACATGTTAGCAGTACAACAAGGCACAGACAACTCAAACAGAACACATCCGCGACTCTCTACTCTAACTAACCCACCGACCCGAATCGTATATATGCCCTACCACATTCTGATAAGGATTAGGCAAGTGACTGCTACTGTTTACTAGACGAATACAAAAAGTGTTTGCAAGTATCATTGCGTATAATAGGGGTCTGCGTATTTAAATTGGCAAGCTAGACACCTCTCTTAGTCTAGCGCTTCGAAAGAGGGCAACATTATGCGAAAGCAATCGGCTAAAGTAACACCACACGGCATGCCCCTGATCAGTTTCGGTTTCAGATTCACGCACTGAGTTAAACTTACTCAAGCCATGCTGCCTTACGCTCGTCTCTGGCGCGTGCAATAGCAGCAAACGTTACAACAATATCTGCATTTCTGGACAGTAATCGGCTATAGGTAACATAATTCGTAGTCTTGTGTTGTCCACCTCGTTCTTTTTCTCTTAATTGTCGCGGGAAAACGCTGGCACGGCGTGCTTTTCCCGTGTTGGCCGAAGTGACCTCGCTCTACCATAAAAAACCTCTAAAATTAAACTTTATGTAAAAAACAAACGAAAAACGTATCGGGGTACAATTATATATATTTATAGATATATAAATAGCATAGCCTGAGATTTTTTTTTATGTGCTGCATTTGGAGAACATATATACCCCTATGTAATTATTTTAAATCTTTTATTTTTTGTGATGATAACGAAAAGGTTGGCACTTCCCAAGCATGGGGAGACTTCATATAAACAATGTGTTAAGCTTAAAACATTAGGGCATTACAACCAAAACTATACTGTTTATATGTATAAAGTGGCTATAATGGACAACAAAGCTGTTCACGTGGCAATTGTTTGTATTCTTTTATTTTCCAAACCTGCTACTACGATTTTATATTGAAAATTATTTTCCTTTAAAAAATAATTAAACATTTTAAAACAACCGTGTAGGTACTTCTGAGTCATTGTTCAAATGGAAATCTGAAAA
>JAZHYW010006048.1:0-18890 GCA_037355805.1 Ixodes ricinus | reverse complement strand
GGTGAGGGTAAGACGGGCCGGGGGAGGAAGCAGACGAAACGCTTGAGAAGAGAGGGGAAACCTCCTTCTCTCTTTAGCGTTCCGTCTGCTTCCCCCTCCCCGGCCCGTCTTACCCTCGCCCTTCGTTCTTTAGGTTGCAACGGACTATACACGAACTCATCTCTGTGACGTCACGGTGCGGTGGTGGCGCGTCGGTCGCACTTCCGATCTGGGGCTGTGGGCAGAAGTCCCCATGCCAGACGTGTATTCCTGCGTTGTTTTGAAAGGAACCAGACAAAAATCTGCCTTCTCGTCAAAACACCGCGACTGGGGCCGTACCAAAAGTGTCGAGAAAGGTTTGAAGGTCAGTATACACGTGCTCGGTTCGTCCGAGAATCTGGATATGTGCCGTGAAAAGGGAAAAGCAGACGCCGTCGGACAACGATTGCTTGGGCGGGAAGCACTTTGGGTTGAATTCACGGATACTTGCGGTCATCAGATTTATTTGTTTTGTTCCAACATGAACGCCAGAAAACCATCAAGTTGTGCGGAACACCTGCGGACTACGTTCAGTGCGTCTTCAAGTCCAAACGGCCGCCTGATTGTTCGAACTGTCGTCTGCTCTTTCAAACGTTTCTGCTTGTCGTCTGCTTTCTTAGACGACGCGCCGGTCGATAGACCAAATGTTGGCCCGGTACTTGCGATAAGAAGTAAGTGCAGGCCTCAAGAGACTTAAATTCGAAGGTTGGTAAGCAGGCTCGATGTAAACAGTAGATACAAGGAGATGTTGATCATTGTTACCAGTGACCATCGCCGACTTGTTATGCCTAATTCAGTTGGTCCGATTCTGCTTACGATTTTCAGTATCGACGCCGACCATCTCAGCTACGGTTCACACTTTTGCAGCCCGAGCGGCGTCGCGACTGAAAATTTTTAGCGAAATCTCATCATGCGAATCAGGCTTTAGCGTACAATCTGCGGCGTCCACGCGGAATGAATCACCACGTGTCACATTATTCACGCGAAGTTTTGCGGTGTAACGAGCCTCGGTAATTTCGCTGACGCCGCTCAAGATAGTCAGACATCGCCAGGAAGACGTAGAACCAACAATTCGAACGCGAAAAAGGGCAGGGGGACTCACACTGACGCCGACAACATCGCGTTTCAATGGTGTGTTTATGGGCGACGGCGAGCTTCTTGCCCACACCCCCATCGCACATGCGCGGCGCCGGTGGCGTCTGCTAGGGGCGCTCCGGTTTGTTTGTGAACATGAGTTGGTGTATACGCCTCGCAAGTGGGCTCATTTTCGTCTTCTGCGCATGAGAAAGGAAGTAGCGGTGACGTCAGAACGCCGAGCCCTGATTGGCTGATCGCGGTCCCCTATCTGAGCGTCGTCTGCTCCTTTGCAACACCGTCTGCTCGCAACGTCGTCTGCATCTGTCTTACCTTTCCTGCGACTTTCGGAAGTGCAGGTCTTTACGAGCGAGCTTGACTTCGCCTTTCAGAGAAGGCAGACGAAATAACTCGAGCGGTTCGTTGTTTTTGTCGAACAACTAGCAGACGCGCATCAAGGAGGGAAGTCAAAGTACTCACTGGCGAGGTGTCCCGAGACGCCGAGGTTTGTTTGCTAAGAACCGAGAGTGAGCGTGTTAGTGTCCGCAAGTTCCCTCCCAAATACTTTTTCCCCCTTTCGTGTGCGGCAAGACTTCTCATTCTTTAACGGCGTCGGCGGGTTGGCACTGTTAACGTCGTCTGCTTTAAAGCGATGGCTCCTTTACCTTTCCTGCGTCTGTCGGATATTCACCGCTTTATCATCGGCGAGAGTCACCGTTGCCTCGGAAAACAAGGAGATGACAAGAGGAAGAGATTGACCTCTTAATCTAAAATTGAGGTCAGTGATCACAGTATAATACGGGAAGGGTTCACAAGGGTCGCGCGGGCACATTCCATTCAGCACGCCAGCCGGTCGTGGGCAGACGGTCACAGAGTCGGAGTGGCTGCTAGGCCTATCTGCCGAGTTCGCTTGGTCGGTGTCGGTGGAATCGTGGCCGTTGGAGCTTTTCCCGGGTGTTTGTGGATCCAGCGTTCTTGTTCGTCGTGGTCTGGTTCAAGTACTTTTTACTTTTTTCTTGCTGCTTGAAGTCGGGACGCGAGAGAAGCGCACGTAGAAAAATAAACGTCCGTTGGTCGTCGCGACCGCGACGCTGTCGGCCATGCTGATTTGATCGTAACAATTAAGTGCGTAGCTTCGGAGCTGTCGTAGGATTTTGTCGTAACCTGCGCAAAACTTACGAAAATTTCGGTTCGTGAATTCGAATTTGTTTTTAAGTTTTGTCTTACGCATATTTTTGGCGTAAGATAGTTTCGTGAATCTGGCCTCTCCACTTGCAAAAGTCGCAGGAAAGGTAAGACAGACGCAGACGACGTTGCGAGCAGAAGACGTTGCAAAGGAGCAGACGACGCTCAGATAGGGGACCGCGATCAGCCAATCAGGGCTCGGCGTTCTGACATCACCGCTACCCCCTGCGCGAGAAGCAGACGAACTTGCCCTCCGCATAGTAAGAGTAAAGCTATATGCACTACGTCGTGCACTTCGACCGGAAATGGCTATACGCACTATGCGGAGAGCATATGCCATTTGGGTCACCCTTTTCGGACGGCGCGTGTATCACTGGTGAGCGCGTTAACCCCAACCCTAACCCCCCCCCCCCCCCCCCGGGCCTGCATTCACGCCACTTCGCGGTGACAGTGTGCAACCGCTATTTACAAAACTTAACCCGTCCAACCCAGGCCCCGCTGTCCCCAACTGCACCTCCGGAAAGAAAGTCGTATACCATTTAGTTCTGCAAAATCTCCTCAACAATTTTTTTTTTAAGTGTGAATTATGAAAAATAAATGTCGTAAATATCGCCAAATGCCCAACAGCAGCAAAACAAAAATGTTATAGAAAAAAAAAAGTAGGACCATCGAGGATCGAACCCGCGTCCACCTGCGTAGGAAGCGGACACCTTAACCGCTATAGGAACCGTGCGGATATAATTCAAGCCCCGACCAGGGCGCCCCTAGCGGCAAACGGGTCAGTTGTACCGGGGAGCTTCTGCCAGCCGCTGCGTTGGTTGTGCGTTGTGGCGAGTTAGCGCTGTAATTTCTGAGATGACTATTCGGCACCAAGAAAGCCGCAACAATTGCTGCGTGGTCGACTGCAACAGTATGTACAAGGGCACGCACGGCACGAAGTACCACATCGTCCCCTCGAAGCCGTACGAGGCGGAGTACTGCGCGACCTGGGTGCGACTTGTGCGTCCATACAGGTTAGTGGCGTTTCTTACCTTCCAGTTCGCGCTTTGTTTAAGCTGCTGGCGAATAATACAATTAACTTTTTTCCATTCTAGCGACGATGGAACAGCATCGACACCGACGGCAAACCTTAAAGTATGCAGCAAATACTTCACCGGAATCGAGAAGCGGTCGCCCACCTAAGCCTACCTTTGGATGTTTCCATCAGCCTACAGGAAGATAGTACTGGGAATCGCGGAACGGCGCAAAGTAAATCGCCTAGTTATTGTCAAGCTGATTCAGAAATAAACGTACATATAATTACCGCAGTCCACTCAACGCCAACAAATTTTTTGCGGGCGCGCTTAATTTTGTTTGCGGAGTACGGCGCTCCGTGACATCCACTTGTCCGTCGAAACGGACCTCCTTCACGTCGTACACGCGGCCAGATTCATGAAGGAGCTTTCCCTTCGTCATATTGCTACCACAGAAGAAGCTTTCTGGATTCGTAAACGCCTTAAACCCCGTCGTAATCACCACGGGAACACTGTCCGCTGTGCTGCTCATCGTCATTGCTTCACCCCAAGATTCTGCACCGGCTACCGAAGACGCTTTCCGGATTCGTAATCGCCCACTGTCCTCTGTGCTGTTCGTTGCTATTACTTCCCGATGATTCTGCGCCGGCGGCACCGGCTACCGAAGGAACTTTCCGAATTCGTAACTGCCTTAAATTCCGTCGTAATCACGACGGGGACACTGTCCGCCGTGCTGTTCGTCGCCATTGCTCCCCGATGCTCCTGCGGCGGCTACCGCTAGGTCGCGGCGAACAATAGGCGACCGCCGCGACACGGCCGGCATGCTCGCTTCCTATACTATGCCTGCGCATCGGAAACTTGTAACCATTCGTTTTATACGAGCTTCGCGTAGTGTGTGTGGCAATTTCCAGTAGAGGTGCACGACGTGTGCGTATCGCTTTACTGGTAAAAGCCAATTACTACAATGCCACTGCACTGCAACCCGCTACTGAATCGGAAGTTCACGCGCTACGTACGTACAGCCGGGAGATCACAACCACGACGGAAGAAATCCGTCGTGGTTGTGATCTCAGAAATCCAACCGCTCCGAGATTGAGGAAAACAGTACGGGCGGATACAGTCACATACCTATGAGCATGTGTACCCTGTCGATCATCGGTCACAGTGTTCAATGGTTCAATACGATCAGATATACAACTAGTCATTTTGTTTCACACTCTTGCGACCGAGTAAGAAGAGAGACCAGACCAGTTTTTAAGCCTTTTGCGACTTCCTAGGACCGGATGCGCTAAAGTGGAGCTGGTCCTGAGAGATCGCAAGGGGCTTAAAAATCGGTCTGGTCTCTCTCGGTCGCAAGAGTGTGAACGGGCCTTAAATGCGGAAAAAACAATATCCTTACCTCATTTCGGCAAACACTCACGACAGACCAAACGGGTCGTTCGTTGTTGTTGATGCCAAGCCAGGCCCAGCTGTTGAGAACCAGTGTTGCTGCTCGCGCCGACAAAATTTGTATTCCACCAATTTACGCGAATTGCCCAACAGATGTGAACTTGGCGGATCTTAAAAGATCACGAAAGCTAAGGAAGAACATAATTTATAGTCTTTATGTAGTTATCTAAGTTACTAATATCATTTACGGCTGCCTGCACGTGAATATCAGATTCGAAAGTGTTCACCATCCACGTCGTCATCTGCAGAAAGGTGGTCATTCCACAGCGGTTTGGTGTCGTGACTTTGCCCAAAGGCTGGTAACTCGCCTTTTGACTAGTCAAAGCCTCCAAAGCGCCATTTTACTACACAGGGTAGTCATTTTTTCTTAGAGTGTAGGTTTTCGGAGTCCATCCCGAGGCCTTTCCATTGAGTTGAATAGGTCGCTGTTGGAGGAACGAGCGAATCCAGTCTTGGGCACGTTGGCTCGGGTAGCGCTGCGCTAATTCTTGGAGTATGGCCTCCTGTGAAACGTTATCGAAAGCCTTACGCATGTCTAAGGCTAAGATGTAGTCGGGAAGAGCTTTCCTACTTCGGCGGTTAATGACACGGCGTAAGAGCCACAGACAATTGTGCGTCCCCATGTTAGGCCGGAAACCTGCCTGAGCCGGGTGCAAGCCTGGCTGTACATGTTCGAGATAGTGTTGAATGCGGGTATGGATCATTCGCTCCATAAGTTTGCAAACGGTAGAAGTCAGGGATATGGGGCGCAAATTACTGGGTGTGGACGGGTCCTTTCCGGGTTTAGGAATTGGATAGATCAAAGCTAGTTTTAGACTGTCTGGAACTTGCGCAGATGCCCAGGATTCGTTGAGAATTTCAAGGAGCTGACGCAAAGCCGCTTCGCTCAGGTTTCGGAGTTCTTGCCAAGTTATACGATCATGCCCCGGTGCTGAGCGAGCCTTCCCTTGTCGGAGAGCTGCCATGAGTTCGCCGAGAGAAAAAGGCCGTTCAAGAGGTTCATGTGGCGTTGAGATGGTGATTTCGGGGAGCGGTGGAGGGGTTTGGTTCGCGCGTGCGGAAAAAAGTGCGAATAACCTGGTCTTCCACTGTGGTGGGATCATTTCGGAGAAAGAGTTCATCGAGAGGAGAGGCACCTTTCTTCCGCCCTAGCATAGAGCGTAAGATGCCCCAGAGATGCCGTAGGCCCGGTTCTTGGCTGAGTTTAGAGCAGGTGTCCTGCAAGCGTGATGTTTCGAGCTGGCATTGATATTGGATAAGGACCTTATAGTGGTCCTTTAGGCGCATGAGGTCTTTGTGTCGCTTGCCTCCGTGTCTGTACTTGATAGTAAGAGACTGTGCCTTTTTCCATAGGTTGGCGAGATGTGCATCTATGGGCCCAACCGTGTCGTCGCAAGTAATCTCTTCAGAGGCCGTGATTCTGGTCTGCTCTAGGACGGAGGCGAAGGTCAAAAAATCGTTAAAATCCGTAGTAAGATGACTCCGAAAAAGTTCCCAATTTTTAATCCGGCGGGTGATTTTTACTCTGAATTTCTTTCGGTTCAAAGTGATAAAGATTGGAAAGTGATCGCTACCCCAGGTGGCAGTCGCGAGCTCCCAGTGACGGATGAGTTTCGTTGTTGACAACGTGAGGTCGGGAGAGGTATCTTGTTGTTTAGCATGGAGGCCAATCCGCGTGTAGGTGCCCGGGATGTTCCCAATATCGAGTTCTGTGAGTTCAATAGCGTCAGCCAGAGTTTTACCTCTGGTGTCCGCGTTTGGGTAGCTCCAGTGTTGATCATACCTCGGCAAATTCATTCATGAACTCGCTCATTCACCTTCATTCACATTCACGGCGTGAATCTGAATGGCTCTGAATGAATTCTTGAAATTGAAAAAAATCATGATGTGATGGTGAATGACTTTGTGAATTTGAATGAATTCGTGATGTGATGGTGAATGACTTCGTGAATTTGAATGAATTCGTGATGTGATGGTGAATGAATTCGTGAATTTGAGTGAATTCGTGATGTGATGGTGAGTGAAGTCGTGATGTGATGGTGAATGACTTCGTGATGTGATGGTGAATGAAGTCGTGATGTGATGGTGAATGACTTCGTGAATTTGAATGAATTCGTGATGTTGAATGAAGTCGTGATGTGATGGTGAATGACTTCGTGAATTTGAATGAAGTCGTGATGTGATGGGGAATGACTTCGTGAATTTGAATGAACTCATGATGTGTTGTGATTGTGAATGACTTCGTGAATTGAATTCCTTCACAAACCAACGTCGCATTTCCAATTAACGACACGTCAGCACCCGGCCACCGCTGACACACTTGTTTTGGTTCAAAGCGAAAGCACGTCAACGTTTCCAAACTTAGAGTTTATCCTTTCTGCTGTTGACAGAACGAGAATTTATTTGTTTTGAAGAAAACGATGTGACCAGATGGAGTAGCTAGGGACGCTGAGGCAAAATCCTTCGAGCGGCGGCAGACTGTTGTCTCTTTCCAGCGAGACGGCTGCTCAGGGTACGGCGACGGTGATCTTAGCAAGGACGCTTAGGGGTTCCGCGCAGCGATAATCTCGCGCCTTTTGGGCCCGGTCGTGGGAACGTTAAAAATCTCTTCCGAAGGAGTTTGAAATGACGCCGCTTATACATAGCTTTGTTGGTTTTTGTTTTTTTTTTGCCTATTTTACGTAGTGTACAGAATAAAAATTATTTTGTTTTCAAACAATCATGCGGCCATTTTTAATCAAAAGTAACGAGTAACGGGTAACGTAATTTCGTAGGAGATTCCCTAAAATAATAACGACATTACTTTACTCGTTAGTCATTTGGGATTCTAACGAGTACGTTAGTCAAGAAACTAACGCGTTACCAGTAACGTCGTTACTTGTAACGCGTTAGTTCCAACACTGCTCTCACATACGACTACGAGGGGGCAGCGAGCCGGCGCCAAGGCGGCGGGCAGTAGTACCAGCAGGCGCCGCTTCGTCTACGCGGCGCAGGCGCACCTAATCCGGCGCCGAGACCATATCACGTGACCTGCCGGTTCCGCGCGGCGGCGCACGGAGCACATTCACGTGACATGATCGCAGCGCGGCATTGGCTGGGTTGGCGCTCTATCAATGTGCTTTGCGTTTCGCGTTCGAAATACCCCACTTCCCCGACGGAGTCAGGTCCTGGTTTCAAGTGGCTGACACAAAAAGGCGCCACAGTCCTATTCCGCAAGAACTGCGAACTCGTGAAGGACTACCAGCCGTGAAGTCGAATTTAGTCAGATTAATGAACCTGAATGACTTCGTGAATTATGCGGAATTCATGATGTGATGGTGAATTCCGGTGAATTCGTGTTGACCGTGATGGTGAATAACTTCGTGAAGTGATGGTGAATTCGGATGAATTCATGATCTCATGGTGAATTCGGATGAATTCGTGAAGTGATGGTGAATTCGGATGAATTCATGATGTGATGGTGAATTCCGATGAATTCACGATTGTGAATTCCGATGAATTCGTGGTGATGGTGAATGACTTCGTGAATTGGTGATGTGATGGTGAATGACTCCGTGAATTCGGAGGCGGCGGTGATGTGATGGGGATGAATTCTTGGCGCGGTTGAACGCCGTGATGTGAAGGGGATGAATTCTCGGCGGAGTTTGAAAGCCGTGATGTGAAGGGGATGAAGTTTTGGCGCGGTTGAACGCCGGGATGTGAAGGGCCGTGACTTCGGGAGGTCGGAGTACCTTGTGACGTGAATGCGAATGAATTTGGAGACGTGATTTTGTTCGTGATGTGATGGTGAATGAAGGGGCTCTAAAATGCCGACCTATGGTGTTGATGGCGGGCGTTGAAGTCGCCGCCAATTAGAAGAGGGGTCCCGTTTGCGTGCACCTGCAAATTCTTAAGCCACGCAAAGTCGTCGTCTGCATGCTTACCCGTAAAAGGGCGATAATAGACGGATGCAATGATGATAGGTTGCTGTCCAGGAGGACGCACTTTAGCAGCAACGATCTCACGCACCTCTGTGCAAAGGTGTGGTAAGTCTAAGGCTGCAGCTGTGCAGTCAGCGCGTATTAAGAGCGCCGCTTGGCCTTTTGCTAACGGCTGCGAGTGTCCCTTGTATAGGTGCGTGATGGATGGTTTCTGAAATACTGTATAGCCAGGGAGCGTACAGCTGCCTCGAGTCTCCTGCAGTAAAATGGCCAGAGGTCGTAGTCGCCGTATGTTCTCGCGTAGCAAGGCTCCTGTCTGACCAAAGCTCCGGCAATTCCATTGTATACAGATCGGTGAAAAACCTATTGCGCTTCGGAAGGTCGCCGTCGTTTGGGCTCATCATTCATCGTTAAAATATTTTTTTTGATTTCCGCTAGCATGTCCTGCATCTTTTTTTGAAGGACAGTGGTAACAGTATGGAATTCATCGCGGAGACTCCGTTCGAGGCGATGATTCTCCGCTTGGCGCTCGCCCCGGATGATGTTGAGCACGCTCGTATACTTGGAGTGCTCGTCTAATAAAGGGATTGTAGGGGCCTGTTTCGAGGGTGTGTGGTGCGACTGAGAGCTTGCTGTGGTTTTTCTACCTCGAGAGCGGGAGCGACTGTGAGCCCGAGACTGGGACCCGGCACCGGGGGCGGGTTGTTTAGCTTTGTTCACGTCGGGCGCCGGTGTTGGGACGCCCATGACCTTGAGTTGGGCCAGCACCTGCTCCATTTGGGCATGCAGCCGTTTGTTTTCCTCATGGAGGCGCTTATTCTCTTGCCGCATGTCATTCATCATTTGAAGAATCTCAGGAGGTAGAGAGGACGCCGGCTTCGGGGGCAGCGGGCCACTAACTTCTGCCCATGTTACGTTCCGTTTTTCAGGTGGGGTCCGCGGGTTTGCCGGCTTTGATTGGAGAAGTCGGCTAGGGCAGGCAGAATTTAGAGAGAGATGTCCAGGGACGCAACACGCGGCACAGAATGGTTCCTCGTCACATGACTCAGTGGTGGGGTGACGGCGTCCACAGTCCCTACACACAGTCTCCGCTGGGCAGAAACGTGCGATGTGGCCAAGGCCATGGCAGTTGTAACAGGCGACTAGTTTGGGACGGTACGGGTAGACGTGGACCACCTCAAAATCAAGTACCATCCTAGGTGGGAGCTCGGGAGCGTCGAAAGTGAGGAGGAGCATTCCTGTTTTTCCCAGTATTCTCATATCCAGAATGGTTGCACTCTCACACCGCAGGTGTTGTTGAAGATACTCTAAGGTGTGCTCGGGACGCACCCTGATAACACCCCGGCAACCGTAGGGACGGGTAGCCGGCGGACGTTCTATCTGAACCTCATAGGTCTGAATCTGACCGTTAAGCTTACTGACTAGCCGAGAAAGCCCTAGGAGAGCTTGGGCATGCGCGTCATCTCTTACGGTGATTCGGATACTGTTTGCTCGAGTGTCGTAACGGTAAATAGCCATGAGGGCAATGTCTTGTGTGGGAGCTGTGCTTTCAATAGCATGAGTTATGGCCTGTTTGGGCAAGTCATGAACGTTTACTTTGTTGAGCGGTCTGACAGTCAGGACATGTGGAGGGCGACTCACCCTCTCCAGTCGTAGCTGCTCCGGCTTGGGCGGCTTGCGCTTCTTCGTCACGGTCTTCCATCCCTCGTCGTCCATCGTCATGGCGACGTTATCTTCAAGAACCATTTCAGCGTCAGGAAGCTGAAGAACCGGTGGCCTGAGCGTAGACGCAGTTCCTTGCGGGGCATTGGTCAGCATTGCAGGGGCATGGACCACTTTCGAGGAGAAACAGCCGAAGCGGCGGGCCACTCGAAGCCAGTAGGTTTAGTCGACTAGGCGGGCTGTGCCCGGCGACAGGCGGTAATGGTACTAGGCCTACCCCGGGCGCGGGAGCCCCAGAGCGGCTCGGGGGAAAGGACGTCCGACTTGCCGATGCTGGAGCCGTCAGCGTTTCGAGGACCACTCGGGTTTCTGGGGGCGATAGTTTCTCCAGTACCTTCTGAGGCCAAGCTACAATTATATATAGATAGGATTCTTGGGAGCGATGAAAAGGTATCTAAACGCTGGGACACTTCGTCGTCGTCCCCCTTATGTTTTTAACCTGTAAATAAACATTTGCTCAAAAAGAAAAAAAAACAAAGGGGGATCGGTGGCCGAGTGGGCTAAAGCGCACACCCAGCTCGACGCGCGTGGAGTGAAAGCTCGCGCTGCAGGATCCTGGGTTCGAGCCCTGACCGTTTCGATCTGGATGAGCATCGTACCGGCGTGCGGTCGTGTATCACTGTTGCGTGAGCACGTTGAAGACCCCAGGTTAGCAGTCGTACTGCACTGGCAAAATTGCTCATCAACAGTGTAAACCAGTTTCGCCTCTACTGGCAGACCGACCTTACGCTGTATAAATCACTAAAACGTCCAATTTTACTTTTGACTTTTTGACTGTATATTGTATATTAGCGCATAAGTGCTAATTTTTTCTCGTATTTTTTTGGGACTGCTATTGTGTGGGGACAAAAATACTACGAGTGTTTTATAGGTTGTAAATGTCCAGGACTAAGCTGTATTTACTGAAAGTACAAAAATTGTTCCATCTCCCCTTTAAGCTACAGCTACTGCTAAATGCTCTCGCATTTTAGGGCAGCTCTGGTTTCCTATTCTGCCGAGTGAATCTCACAGCTTTGTTTTTACAGGGCGCATATCCCGGTGTGACCAATAGATCACGTGGGACTCGGAGCGCGCATTCGGAGCAGTCTGGCTGACAGCACTGCAATGGCGTCCTCTGCGTCCACTTTCAAGGTGTTTCTCGAGCCTGCTGTGCACACCAGCTCGACTGGCGGCAACAAAGCTAAGTCTTCCGCGGCCCCATCGAAGGCTCGAACCACTGAGAAAGTGTTTACCTTGCAAACGAATATGGGCCTCAAGGCCATGCACCGTGGATATTGGTTCACGTTTTCCTCGCGGGATGGCCGACTGTCCCGATGGCGATGCGACTTTCTCAAGTGCGGTGCAACCTTGTGTACGAAGAACTTATTTGGCGGACACTACTTGACCAGCGCCAAGCGGCACAACATAGAGGCGCACAAGCGCAAGTCTTCTCGTCCTTCTGATGGCGGTGTTCGGAGCCTCGTGTACTCAGCGCGATGGTCCAAAACGCAAGGCGGACTCCTCCGCGGACAAGGTAAAAAGATGGCGCCTTTCCTGAATGCTCCGTGCAACATAGACCCTTTTCAAAAGTCCCCGAAGCAGCATTGGTGGTCACCATTGCTTGGATACGATGCGCCTGATTGATTCCGAGTTCACGCCGAACTGTGACGTAGCCCTCGTGTCCAATCCATGCTCAGGGTATGTGAGCAAGCAATACCAGACACGTGTTGACGTCGACTTTGAAAAGGGCGTCAATAGTTGACGTCAATAGTTCCTGCACTGCCAAGGGCACGACCAACGCTATACTTATGCCACGTCATCTGAGCGCTTCTTATGGAAGACCCTGCTCCCGGCTGAGTGCCGAGTTTTAGCGCCGCCTAGTGAGAGGCGTTATCACTAGGGCGGAACAAAAACTCGGTCCTCCTACCTTGTCGGGTTCTTCTGTTATCCGTGGGTACCTGCCTGCTGATGGCGCTTTCTGGTTTCAAGCGCGTTCACGCTGTGAAGTGTTTTTCGTTATGGAAAGGATACTGAAGTAGTCCAATTCGTTAATTAGGTTGCTTTTTTTGTAGTTCCTGCAACCAACACCAGATGGTAATGGCTGCGCCCGCGCGCCGCCAACGCCATAGAGACCAACACAACCTGGTGCAGCACGGAAAAGACGAAAAAAAAAAGAGTTTCCGGCCCCGCCATGAGGCGCCGCTGCAACACGGCCCTCCTAAAGCCCCTTTACGTTTTAAAAGTAGCCCAAGGTGCGTCGATGCACGAGGCACGTGCATCATGCAGCCCTTGGGAAGATCATAGCGTCACAGCGCAGCACTAAGCTAGATTTCAGACGCCATGTTCTTCCCAGAAGTGGCGCGCGGCACGTGTCCCGAGCATTTAAACAACAATGAATGGTGGCACTTTTCCTTGAATACAGGGGCTTTAAACCCTTCGGGAGGTGCGTGCTGGAGTGTTTCCAGATGGAGTGGTCGAAAGTATAGAGTAGGTCGTCGCCAAGGGTACTGTAGTAGCTAGCATTGCCGTTTGGTGCGGCAACGCGTGACAATCTCGCCTTCTATAATATCCGAGGAATCTACTGCCCGTAAGGTCATTCGCTACCATACTGGTCTTTTATGTGCCGCGAGCGTACGGTTCACCGTGTTAGTTTCACACCGCACAAGTAGAAACTCGAGGGAACCAGTAAGTAGAAATACCCGTCAGCACCCAGCAATGGCGACACCTGCAAGCACTGATCTCTACTATAGGGGGCTGGATGGTGCTTAGCTGCTCTCCGAGCCTCGGCGCAAGTGAAGCCACCGGAAGCTCGATGCTTGTCCCGGAAGTCGGGCAGGCACTGGGCTTCTTAGTGCATTTAGTCAATATTTTGGACCATGCTTTTAGTTTCTGATTGGGTTTTAATACTCCCGTTCTGGATTAAATCCCGAGAATGAGGCTTTTGAACTTGGGACATATTCACATTTGATCAACTAGAATCTCGCAATGTTTACATGGAATGGCTTCCCATGGCACTTCTCGGGTCTGCATGCGCTCTTGCGCAACAAGCAGGCTCTCTTGAGGGAACAAGCGAAAATCCAGCGGCCTCGACGCTTTCGAACAAGAACTCGGAAGGGTTACAAAGCCTGCCAAGCGCTCACTTCCGGGACAAGCTGATTACTTCCGGTGGCTTCATACCTGTTTGCTGAATGCGCCATCCAGCCCCCTCTAGTGGAGATCAGTGCCTGCAAGCTATGCATATGACGTATTCAATGGGGGCCATATTTGAGTGCGTTATTCACATTGCATCAGGGGGTTATGGTTGGCCTCGCAGAGAACCCCGTATGCTCAGATCAAGCTCTTGCCTATGGTCTGCTAAGAACGGCGATCTTAACGGTGCGGAATGCACGTTACGGAAGCAATGTGGATCTCTTCGTCAAGCTTTGCGATTCTGTTCAAGCCCAAGTTGTCTCTGAATTGCGGCTATACTTCCGTGAGTGGCGCTGGGGCGGCAGGCATTCAACGTCTTAACTACATCGGCCTCCCAACTACCAGGTTGTATAGACCATTTTCTCTATTACCCAAGCTTCAAGGAGAATGCAGAGATTGGTGTTCCACGCGCCACACGCGCACGCTTTCCTCGTATAAAAGATTCGAAGTAAATAACCAAAATAAAGCGTTGACGAACGCGCGTGCAAGATGCCATTTTGTTTTAGGTATTTGCTTTAGAAAAGTTACTACTGCGGAGGCCAGCACGTGCGGCGCGTGGAACACCAATCCCGGCATTCTCCTTGATGCTTGGGTAATATTACAGTGTAGAACCAACTCGCCCTACTTACCGCCTTGCTGAATATTACAGTGTACTAGAATGCTTGGGTAGTGTTGGGACCGGAGCGGCTCGCCTGAAGCGCGTGGTATTGATCGCGACAGGTGGCGACGCCAGCGCGTTACCCAGAAGGTATGCGCATGCGCGGCTGCAGGCGCGAAAATATGAATTTTTGGTGCAGGTTTGCTATAGTGCACACATAGGAGTTCTGATACAGCCATGATCTGCCAGCTGTAGTTCCGCGGCGTCTATTACGCTGCGGCACGATCGTTGGCAACATGATGCTTCAATGTATTGGAGCTACATTACTCTGCCTTCGCATAAAAGAGGTTGCGACTTTAAAGAAGCGGATTGCAAGTAGTTTGAGCGTGGAATTAGCTGCGATTATCGGTTCGTCGGATGGTGAGCATTTTAAATTAAATGCATATTTCCTTGGTTGCAAAAGGCCAAACATTTGATATTTGGTAGGAACATCTAAAACTCGGAAGCAGTTTTTTATTGCTATTTTATTTAATGGTGGAACGAAACGGCGCGTACTAAACACCGAGATTCTTTCAGTATGATCTTAAGTACCCCAGGTTAACTCTCTGTCTTCTTTTCTGCCCGTCTTCTTTTTTCTTGACATTATTCAGCTCGCTTCATTTGTCACTGATTCTTGTGTTCATTTATGCGACAAATAACCCAGGCGACGGTCGCAAAGAGATGATAATCTTATATTTCTTCATGGCTACCTCAACCATCCGAGGACCACCCGACGTTCACCTTTAAGAAATGGCTTATAAGCCGTGACAATTTTTATCACGTGCTTTAACATTGAACATACGTCCAAAAATTGAGGCAAGGTGGGCTGAAAAAGTAATGCTTTATAAGATACAAAGAAGAAAACAAGCAACTATTCCACATCATTTAGACCAGGAAACAATAGCACACGTAAATAAGGCAAGGTAAAAGTTGTAATAGTTTACAGCACGGCATTGAAATACATGGTTACAATGTGCAGCGCATACATGGTCACACTGAGCAGCGTATACATGGCCCTGAAGGTATACTTGGCATACCCCATCAGGTAAGTTGTCGAAACAAAGGAACACCGCCGTTTCGATGCTGATCTTTTTAGACTTCGGCTCAAGAGCAGTCTCCAAATAAGCAGCACCGTCGAAGTTGCTGAACTTGTGAAGAGCCCAGTAGGGAGTTGGCACATAGTCGCGATCGATGCCTTGTGGGGTCACGGCAGGAGCTTCGCTGTTCACCACTAGTAACAACAGGTCAGTTTCCCGAGCGAGCCCCGAACGCCATGCAACGATGGGTTCTGGTGGACTTGCCTTCCGCTTCTTTTCCTCTTGTCCTGCGGGAGGGTCACAACTCAGGTCCTGGGGTACACTTGGCAGCAGAGTCGGCACCGCGTCTGGCGTAAGCGCGGGGTGTCCACGAGGAATCCTCACTTTCTTTCCGCCGATTCTGTGGACGTCGTCTCAAAGGATTTAGCGGAACTCGAAGGGCAGCTCGCAGACAGCGCTTGTTTCTTCAAGACGTTTGTCCGATCGTTACAGATTCCTTTCTCAAAGATCTCTGGTGGCACTGTCTTTTGGAACGCGGAAAAGGGACGCCGTTTTCACGCATTTCACTCGAATGCAGCCCGTTTGGTAACCAGGTGCACAGCAAGAGTTCTGTCGCCGTTTCGCCGACTGCATTTCGGCGCTATCCTTACGCGTTCACCACCCGCAAAATCAGAACACACAAGATTTAAGACATATTTCGATCGAACACACGGAGCTATGAAATCGTGGTCGGCTTACCGACGCGCGCAGCGCTCAAAGTGAAAAAAAGCAATAGCGTCGTCGACTTTAAACGCATTTTTCGCCAAACGTGGCGGGCTGCGCGATTTTTTCCGGGTAGCTCGACTACAGCGCCGCCACAAACTGTCAATACACGCGCCCTCACGAGCTCGCGTTGCCGAGCCGCTCCAGTCCGAACACTACCCAAGTATTCTAGTACACTGTAGTAATATAGCAATAGGTCTATTGAGGAATCGTTTTATACAAAGTCTCTCTACCCTGAAAAAAGTGGCGCCATTCATTGTTGTGGAAATGCTCGAGACACGTGCCGCGCGCCACTTCCGGGAAGAACATTGCGTCTGAAATCTAGCTGAGTGCTACGCTGTGCCGCCATGATCTTCCCAAGGACTGCACGTTGCACGTGCCTCGTGCATCGACGCTCCTTGCGCTACTTTTAAAACAACAGGGGGCTTTATTTTTATTCGTTTTACAATTTGTTTACGAGCGGGAGACTGGTGTTTCCAAAGCGCTGGCAAATGTAGTTTCAGGCTAAATAAAGTAATAGCTAAAATTGATTTTCCGTACCCCTTAATGAACACATCAATATCTAAAGTAGTAATCCAAATAACGATTTACAATCGATTTTTTTGGCGAAGTTGTTGACTTCCAAATTATGATCTCGCAGGCTGCGAGGCTCTACTTACATTAAAAACGTGACGTCAGATGTAATATTGGGGCAGTACAGCTTGTTCCCACGGATCACTAGAAGTTTGAAAGTGTTAAATGAATTCTGGAAAGTTGCCGCCAGTAAGTTGGAAAAAAATGCCTAAAATACTGTTTTCTAGGCTGCCTGCTCGACTCGCAAGTTATACATCATGCGTGTATGTACATCATGTCATGTGACGACGGCCCAGTGGAGATTTCATTTCATTTATTTATCCTTAAGGGCCCGGGTGGGGCATTACATAAGGGGGGAGTAGACGAGAACTAAAATACACTTTGACACTTGAAAACGACAAAAATAAGAAAAGGAGAGAGTCAAAATAACAATAGTAAAAAACACAAAGTACTGATATGGTTTAGTCGGGAATGATTAGTGGTTGTGTAAAGAAATTTCCTGGCGAAACCTTATTGGGTCAGTAATGACTACAATGTCGTCGGGAAGGGAGTTCCAGATGGCTATTGCATGAGGGAAAAACGAAGTGTTGAAGGCAAGCGTTTTGCCGGCAATACGCTTGATGCATTGACTGTGATTAAGGCGTGATGATACTCTGTCAGGAGGAGCAAGAGGGGTGGTATGGGAGTATGGATAGTTATAGTAGAATTTATGCAATAAACATAACCGAGAATTCAATCTTCGACTGGACAGTAAGGGTAGTTCTAGAGTTTCTTTAAGTTGGGTTACACTGATGTCATGAGTATAAGCTGATGCGATGAATCGGGCTGCGCGGGTTTGTATGCGTTCCAGGTTATCAGAGAGGTAAGCTTGAGAAGGGTGCCAGATGGATGACGCATATTCAAGCTTTGGTCGAACGAATGTTATGTATGCAAGTTTCTTAAGGTGACTGGGCGCGGACTTTAAATTACGTTTCAGGTATCCAAGTGTGCGTGATGCCTCAGCTATAATATTATCAACATGTAGTACCCAAGAAAGCGATGAGGTTAAATTTACTCCTAAGTACTTATAAGAAGATGATGTATTAATTGGGGTGCCGCCGAGTGAATATAAATACGTATCTGTAGATTTTCTCCGGGTAAACGAAACTACTTTACACTTGTCCAGGTTGAGAGGCATAAGCCATTGCTCACACCAGGTATTAATTTGTGTTAGGTCGTCCTGCAATATGAGATGATCTGAATCATTTGTGAGTGGGCGATATATCACGCAATCATCGGCGAATAGCCTAATTTTTGAAAGGATGTCATGAGGAAGGTCGTTTATGTATATTAAGAATAGTAGTGGGGAGAGTCCTGCACCCTGTGGAACTCCTGATGCTACTTTACCAAGGGGTGATTTGTGATCATTAGCCAATGTGAACTGAACTCTTGAGGTGAGAAAATCCTGAATCCAAGCGATGATAGTCGAATCAATACCAAGAACTGAAAGCTTGGTGAGTAGATGACGATGCGAAACACGGTCGAAGGCCTTCGCGAAGTCGAGAAATATTACATCTGTTTGGTAATTATTATTCATGTTAACAAGTAGGTCATGAGTGAACTCTGCAAGTTGGGTTTCGCACGAGAGACCTTTACGGAAACCGTGCTGGTGGGGGTAGAAAAATTGATCGAGTTAAGGTGACTTATTATGTTCGAGCTGATTATATGCTCTAATAGTTTCGAAGGAACGCTTGTTAAAGAAATGGGGCGATAATTAGATACAAGTGATCGATCACCACTTTTATGGACGGGGATGATTTTCCCAATTTTCCAGTCTTTTGGACTTTGGCGATCTGAGAGTGATTGGGAGAAAATAAGTGATAGATACTCACTTGCAACGATATGGGTGCTTTTAAGGATTTTGGTGCTGATGTTATCCATGCCAGCAGATGATGACAGTTTTAGTTTGTCAATTAAGGCACTTATTCCAGCAGATGACATAACAATAGGTAGCATGATGGCACTAGACAATAAGCAGGGAGATGCTACTTCGCCAAGGCCTCCGTCCGTGAAGACAGAAATGAAAAAGTCGTTTAAGGCTGTCGCGCTTTCGCTCTCAACGATGGGATCTTCATTGCTGTCTCTCAGCGACAGAGATTGGGAGTGATATTTGGGTGACAGGAGTTGCCAGAATCGGGTTGGGTTAGAACGAAGAATGGAAGGCATGTCGGAAGATAAAAACTTTTCCTCATTGCGGGCAACGTTTAATGCTGGTTTCGGCACAACATTTATCTGCCGTTTTCTTATCGCTGCGGTCTCACGGCAGCCATCTTGAACAAGGCGTTAGTTCAGC
>JAZHYW010006047.1:0-19859 GCA_037355805.1 Ixodes ricinus | reverse complement strand
TATTGAGCGTTATACCTCTAACGAAGAGAAGCACGACTGGGGAAAAGACGAGATAGAACACCATTCTTGATTTACTAAGATTCGAAACATTAAAACAGTAAACAAAGGCAAAAAAACACATTATTTTGTGTTTTGAATGTTGTCATTGCCGTACCCACAGCTAGACTTGACTAGTATTGGTATACAACATACATTTTTACTGTCTGTTACATTTTTAAAGGTACAGACAGCCCCGTTCTGTCTTAATGGCGTACTGCTTCTCCTTCCTCTCTTCCGGCGGTTGAAGGCAAGCAAGCCATTCGCAGCTCCAGCGACCGATTCGTGACTCCAATTCACCATAGATGGCGCCACTCGTTTTTCAAAATGGCGGTTTTAGTGAGGTCGAAGATGCCTGCCGGTATACCATTTGCTAGAGCCTGTCTACTGCGCTGGCTTCACTGAGCTACTTAAGGTATTCCTGCTTGTACGAGGAAGCTAGGCTGTTATGAGCGCACGTCACCTCCTTATCCCAGTGTTGGACAAAATACTCGATAAAAGTATTTACGTTCAGTTACCAAATACCTACCTCAAAGTATTTAAAATACTACTCAAGTTACTTTCACTGTAAAGTATCTTGAGTAGAGTACAAATACTTAGAAATGTGACTCAATTACTTTTGAAGATACTTCCCCATTGCCTAATTTGTATCGACGTCAGTGACAACGACAATTATACAGCTCCGCAATTCTGGGTTGCCAGCTTGGTTTATTAGCGGTAACCGGACAAAAGCTCACCGGACAAAAGCTCACCGGACAGAAGCTCACCGGACAAAAGCTCACCGGACAAAAGCTCACCCGTTTTTGGCAGACCCGGACGAAAGCTCGCCCGTTTTTTTGACAGACCCGGACAAAAGCTCACCTCGATTTTTTTTTTTGCTACCCGGGCGAAACGCGGGCTTGAATAAAGGGCGGACGCGATGGACATTGGACCATTTTTAGGAGACCTTGTACCCCATCCACCAATGAGTTGCGAATTTTTAAAAATACTTTGAAAGAACGGGAGTTGGGCGTTTTGGAAAAGTACAAGACAGATGACCAATTTAGAAAACTGTGCGGGATTTTAGATAGGCTCGCGTTCCTTCCACCACAGCTTGTTCCAAAAGAGCTAACCACCAGGGAAAAGTCTACCGGTGACATCGGCTACCTGCTGGACTATTTTTATTGCACGTATGTCAACGGTCGCTTCCGTTATGCTTCTGTTCCATCTGCGGCGGCACCCAGAGTGAATTCTTCCCTTCGCCTGACTCTGCACCGACGACGACCGGAGTTTCCCCGGTACGGTGGAATATGTACGACGCCACTCTTCAAGATGAAGACCGGATGAACAACACCTGCGAAGGATGGAGTACCGGGTTCAGAAGCTCGTCGGTCACGCCCATCCAAGCATCTTGAGGCTGATTGAGTGACTACAGCAAAATCAGGCGCTCGTTGCCACGGCATTGACACAAGCCCGGAGAGGTGAGCCCACAGTAAAGCGGGTGCGAAAAACCACTCTGCGCCTGTAGAGTCGTCTTAGAAATATTTGCGAGGCCTTGCATATACATCGAGATCTACCAAGATTGCTGGAGCTAGTATAGGGGACTGCATACGCTTCTAACCAATCGATAAATAAACTTGTTTCTATTAAAATCAACAAACCATGCGCCTGTCAGATTTAATTTATCGTTGCCTTTTTGTGTCGCACGCATGCACCTAAGTTGTCCGCACACGTGTTAAGACCAACATGAAATTTTCTCGTGGTGAGCTTTTGTCCGGGTCTGTGAAAAAAATGGGTGAGCTTTTGTCCGGGTCTGTGAAAAAGTGGGTGAGCTTTTTGTCAGCTTTTGTCCGGTGAGCTTCTGTCCGGTGAGCTTTTGTCCGGTGAGCTTTTGTCCGGGATTCTTATTAGCACGCAACAACACAAAATAGAGAAGAAAAAAACGACACCGTAGGGCTGTTTTATGCAGTCCAACTATAAGGAACAGAATATTGTCACGAGTAACAAATGATGAGGCGGTGAATAACTAGAAGAAACTAAACGTCTCAATGGGGGCGAACTTGTGCAAAAACAAAATCCGCAGAACCCATCCTTGGGAATGATTATCTACGTTAATGCGAATAGCATCAAACGGTGCGGAGTTATGCGCGTTCGTCAGGTGGCCGGCACACTCTAGATACGCCAGCCCACTCTGAGGCGATTCTAAATTTGTTGACACTTTCACAGCCCTGCGCACGATCTCCGCAGCCCAGCACGTGCGTTTGTGTCACTTAGGAAGGCGAGCAAAGCACGCGCCATACGCACAAACACTCAAAATGGTACCGACCAGACTTTCTGGCGTCTCAGCTAGTCTCAACCAACGGTACTCAAACGGTTGTTCATATCTTTACCATAGGACGCGCTTTACAGCGCTGTCACAGCTACCGGTGCGCGCGCGTTCCATGCACGAGGGCTCATTCCGCCTCGATGAGAGCGGGAATGAGCCCTCGTGGGAGCACGCGCGCACCGGTACTGTGACAGCGCTGTAAGCGCGTCCTATGGTAAAGATATAAACAACCGTTTAGAGGTGCGTTGAATGACCGCCTTCATAGCTCTGTGGTTAGCGCGTCTGCCTGCTGATCAAAGGGTCAACGGTTCGAATCCCAGCCGGCGCCGGTCTTTTTATTTATTTATCGACCCGCGGCGTAAGAGGTTAGATAGCCAGATAGATAGATACATAGACGAAAAGTGCGTGAAGTAGCCAAAGAATGCTATTCGCATTAATATTTTCGCATTAATGCTATTCGCATTAATGCGAATAGCATTAAATGTATCGCATTAAAAAAGAGAAAGGCTAGCGTCACAGTCGTCAATGTCGGCAAAACAGCAGGATCGAGCGCTAAGACAAAATTGACTCCGAACGAAAAAGAAAAAGAAAAAAAATTAGCTTGCTTTTGTATGTTTATACAGCCTTGATGTTAATACGCCTCAACGGGGTGACCGGTCGCTTAGCTGTAGATGAGAAATGTAGCCAGTGCAGTACAACCACTAACCTGGGGTTCTAACGTGCATCACGCAGTAGTGATTACACGAACGCGTGCCAGTACGAAACTCATCCAGATCGAAACGGGCGGGGGCGGTGGGGATCAAACCAGGAGGTTCCCAGCGCAAGCTTTCGCTACCGCCACGCGGAGCATCTTCTGTACCCGCGTGGGTTTCTGAAACATTCGGCGTAGAACGTTCGGCGCGTAGAACATTTGTAACTCGATCACACGACACGGTTCTCGAACTTACGAGAATGTCAAGTTGAAAGAGCAAATAAAGAGGAGTCCGCTCCCTGGAATCGAACCCGGAGGCTCCACGCGAGAGCCAAGCGCGGTAACCATTCGGCCTCGCGCTCGCTCGGCGACGCGCATGGCAATATCACTGGATACATGTTACAAAACATTTCTGGGACAGAAATAAAGAGAGTCGCTTTAGCTATAGTGACATCGCTGAATATCGTCCTGCGGAGCACCTTATGGCGAATTCCACTGGTCGCTTTGGAGCGCGCCGGGATCGACTTTTCTGGAGCGATCCTATTTCACTGGGCGATCGGGATCGAGACGGACTTGTTCCACTGGTCATTTTGGATTAGCTCCCGCTCCAGATCTCGATCTGGATCCGAGAAAAGTCGCTCCGCCGATTTCGGCGGATTCAACCGGAAACGAGCCGGGCCAGCACTCGGCGAACACACGTGACTTCATTTCTCGCGGGGCATCTCGCCTGATCTCACCCATCTCGCCTCAGAAGAATTTGTAATGGCCGCTCGGGAGGTGCCGCCTGTACCGCCCGCCTTACTGCTGCTTCTGCTTGACGACAGTTCTTCGTCAAGTTGCTCGAGCAGCTTCCGGCATTCCGGCAATCTTTGCTAGAAGCTCCTGAGCCATTCCTGCCGCTTGTGCGTCGAACACGAGTTAGCGCCGCGATTGTGAAAACATCTTCGAAACGACCGCGGCGGTCGCGGAAAGGGGATTCCCGGGCAGGTGAATGACGGGAAGGCATCCGCCGATCTTGGAGCAGTGGTCATATTCCACTGGGGATCCGTAGGCGGCGCGACCCCGTTCGGATCGTGTGCTCCATTCCGGATCTGGTCAACTGATCCCGGCGCGCTCCAAAACGCCCAGTGGAATTCGCCATTAGACGCATCGTTTAACTGCAATCCATATTCCCTATATGGGGAGTTCACTATAAACAAACTTGGGATACGGATTCACTATATGGGGAGTTCACTATAAACGAACTTGGGATACGGATATGAGTGAATGGATAACAAAGAGAACCCACATAATAGCCACGGCAGTGGTCGCACCTTCTTCAAGTAGGTTGCGTTCAGAAAGGCACTCAGCATTGGGGGGCGCTTTGTTGGCATTTTGAGAGGTCATCAAGCTATTAGTTCGTTTCCTGTCCTGTTCTCTGCTTATCAATGTTCACTTACAAACCGTGTTCGCGAGAGCAATAAAAGCCTCGTCCCACTAGAGCGACAAACACCGGTTTTTGTCCGACGACACCACAAAGTTCCGTGTCGCCGATGCTGTCCCACTGCAACGACCAACACCCGCGACAGTCGCCGACAAGCGCCGACAAACGATCGACGACGCACGAGTTCTTGTCTGTCGTTGGACTTGAAGCGCAGCAAGCAGTCCCACTGAGAGACATGTCTCGGAGACAAACTTATCCTCCTCGCCCGCTTATGCCTTCTGGTTGCCTCCCTTCCCACCCTTCTACCCTTCCTCCCGGAACGAGAAGCCCCTTGGCGGCCACTCCTCGTTCCCGGCCCCTCAGTTCCGGTCCCTCGATTGCACGTAGGGGTCGCGGGCGTGGCTCGCTGCGTCTGGCGCCGGGCGGTCGTGTTTGCGCGAGATCTTGCTTCCGCCGCCAGGTTTTGCTCGCTCGATGGATACTTCGTGTGCGCGGAAAGTGGCGCTGCAAGACCGTCGAAGTCCTGCCGAAGTCTAGAGTGCCGGTATATAGCTCCCTCCGGTAGCAGAGTTGCGACTATTCAGCTCTCGGCGTGGTGGCACGATAAGCGCTGCTTTCCTGCACGCCCTGGATGCTTATAGCTCCTCACGTGACTAAATCTTCGGCGAATAAGTGGCGCTGGCTTGTCGCCGCGAGTGGAATAACAGGAGAGGAGTAGGCATCAGGCGCAAGCAGGGGAACATACGCCAGGCGCGCGAGCGACGTCGGCGGAGCGACCGTAAGGCGGCTTGCTTGCACGGCGCCGGATGCTTTGCTCCTCACGTGATGGATCTCGGCGAATAGCGGCGTGGCGGCGCGGGAAAACAATGCGCAACTCTGCTCGCGCGAGGGGTAGCATATCGAGGACTCTACCGAAGTCTACGCCCCTGCATCAGGATGGATACACCCATGTGCGAGGACTGACCAAAGTAAGACCGCTCACCACAAAGTAGGACACGACGTTCTGCGGCAAGCCATTCCGGCAGACGAGAGACTTGTCATCACGTTCTGTGATAATCGGGATGCCGTTTTGTCCACCAAAAAACGCCTGTCCTCGATCATTCGAATATGAAGTTATAAACATCCTCAAAATCGGCGTGAAATTCCGTGGCGCTCACCTAGAATGCCTCGAACGGCCCAAGAAAGAAACGATTCGGGTATTCTAGTTCAGAAAAAGTTTGGTGTCGATTGTCACGACTGTTTGCGGAAAGTCGCCAACGGCAAATGAAGAGAAGCCGAAGCTTTAATCAAGAAATAAAGTAATCGTCTCCACTTTCACCGTGTTTGTCGGCGCGTTTTATGCCCAAAGAGCAAAACACGAAAACCGCGTCGCCAGACTCTGTTTGTCTGTGTATTTTGAAGTGTTTGGTTGACAACTCCAGTCCCACTAGGAAACAAGTTTCCTTGTCCCCGTGTTCTGCGTCGTGTCCGCCAGGTGGGACGGCGGACTCCGACAAACAGGCTGTCCGTCGGTGTCGTCTGTCGCTCGTTGTCGTGTGTCGCTGTCGTTTGTTGCTGTCTGTCGCTCTAGTGGGACGCGGCTATAAGTGACGGACTGACGACAAAAGGAAGTAAGCAAAAGAAAGCCTAGGCGTTTTCTTGTAGGGGGGGTCAAATATAACAAGCAAAACAAAAATGTTTTTTTTTGTCCACTTCTCTTTTTCTTTTTTTTTTTTTTCATTTGTTATTTTCTTGACGGGGTGTTTATGCTCGCCGAGGTTTTTAGTTGTACATGACATATGAGAGCCCAACTACCCAAAACACAATTTGCGACTCGAAATTCGGTTTCTTTCCGCCCGAAAACCGCCGATCAAGAACTGGCCGGTTCGAGTCTCGCTCACTCTCTTTTCCGTGGTCACGGGCCGTTTTCGAAGTTATCGATGCGACTACCAAATTTAATGAAAGTCGTTGGTCACTGAAGGCACACACTCAATATTAAAAATAGAAAAAAATATGAAACCCATTTTTTGTGGCTTCTAAAAAGCTGCAAATACGTTGATTGAAAAAAAAAAGTTCCACAGAGAACCGGAAGCATTCTGTGCGTGCGTCGTTTCGCGTATCGTGGGACTCGCGGGGACGGCGATGGCAGCGGACGACGGGCGCGGGACCTCTACTTCAGAACTGTCGTTCGCGGTACCGGCGAATTCTGTCTGCCTTTAAAAGAGAAATTTGGGACTGATCAAAAGAATTGGTATTCATCCCGTACGACACGCCCGACCACCAAGCCGATTTGCACGAAGACGTCGCCGAGCCGTCGCTCCCTTCTCGTGGCTGAAGACATCGCTCGCGCAAACTTCAAGCACGACGCGTCTACTTCGAGTTGAATATGCACGCGTACGATTTCTTTACTAGGTGCGAATGTCGCCAATACGTGGTGCTTCCCGACTTCGACCCGGGAGTGCTTTTGCTGGAGGAAAATCGGCAGCAAACTTTCCAACTTACAATTTACCGGCTGAAGTATTACTAAGGAAAGAGATCCCCCTGTCACGTGATCCCCCCGTAGCTCAGTGGGTACGACGTCCGCTTCACACGCGGCAGGACCGGGTTCGATCCCCGATGATGGCACTTTTTTTTTCTTTTTCAAACATTTTTCGATGTTTACCTTTCTTTCTTTTACAATTATCACTGAAGAAACAAACAAAAATTAACAAACAAATGTTGTGGACGAAACGTCGCTGAATTAAATGGGGATGGGATTTCCTTTTTTGACACCTGCGAACTCAATGTAATCACTTTCCACAAAATGCAAAGAGCATATAAATCAGGTAGCGTCCGCTTTCCGAGGTGCTCGTAAATGTTCTACAGGAATTGCAGCCAGCCATTGGTCCCGATCCCGTTGATATTTCGGAAACTCTGTCGCACAATGCCACTTTTTTTCGGACGCAGGACGTGTGAGCCAGCTCTTCACGCAACATCTTGGGTGTATTCTTTTCGGAGCCCATCATGAAAATTAACCACGGGCACTCGCTACTCATCTCCAACTCCTCAATGTACAAAACAACTCATCTTGGAGTACAGAACAGCGAGCGGAACAAACATAACTGCAAAAGAATCGCAAACAGTGCCCGCTAAAGCCGCATGTCGTCTGCTACGCCGAGGGAAAAAAAAAAGAGAGAAAAAAAAGCGCACGGTCGGGTGTAGCCACGTGACTTCCGCCACTCCCGCTATCCTCTCCACTTCTCCGTTTCGGTTTCGGTTTCGCGCAGTTGCGTTTTTTTGGCTTTATTAAAAAAATACGCTACTCTGTTGCAAAATATTAATTGGGTAGTCCTCCGACACCATAATGAAGCGCCTGGCAAAAAATGAAAAAAATTTTTGGGGGATGTCAGTGTCCCTTTAAGTCTCGGTTTGTTGTCGTAGGTCGTTTCCCGCTCTGCGCTGCGCCTCAGTGTGGCAATCCTAACTTCCGTAAAACCACCCCTTTTGTTTGAGGATTTTTCGGGGGAAACTCTAGGAAACAAAAGGCGCATTTGGGAAGGCGAGGGAAAACCTTCATTGTACGAACTTTTGGCTGAAATATGAGTCACAATCGGCAAAAAAGCGATGTTTTTTTCACTAGCTCTACCAAAGTCACCGTAGCTTATGGGAGCTAGCAACAGGATTTGGTTGCTTGAATGTTCACGTTTGCTCGTGCCACGTTCACGCCACGTCACACCGAAAAACTCGGACACGTTTGCTCGTGCCACGCCCACGCCACTTCATACCGAAAAACTCGGAAAATGTCGGAATGTCACAAATGTATTTGAGATAATGAGTACAAGATACTCGGAATTGTAATTAATATAGAGTATCAAATACTCTCGATCAAAAGTATCTGCAAGATACCAAGATACTTCAAAAAGTATTTGAAATACAGTATCTTGAGTAGAGTATTTGAGATAGGCACAAGTCTGCAGGCTTATCCTGAAAACAAAAATGGTGTTTAGCGTATCATTTACGCCAGGAGGAACGTTTTGATTCTGGAACGAAACCGAAACTAACATCTACTTGAATTTAATTTCTCGATATTGGTGTTAATTTCGGATTGTTTTCATAGCTCAAGATGTGTTTCAAAGCGTAATTAGTAAGCTAAAGAAGTTGTTCATGGAAAATTTATTTTGTGACGTACGTCTCCGATCCAGGCACTTGAAGATATATTGGGAGAGTTCAGTGTCTATTTAAAGACAGTGCCTTTTGTACCCCTTAGAGGTAACATAGGATATTGCATTTGTTGAAAAAATCACTGCTGATATTTCTGTTTTCTTGCTACATTTTCTCACTCTGATAATTGCCCTGTGAAATAATAAACTGTGGGCCTTTTAATGGGTTTTGGGGTATTTAGACGAGTAATTGCTTTAACATTATTCCCAAGCACAAGAATAACTATAATCAATGCGAATTTTACAAAATATCGCCACGGTTGATGAGTTTAGAATATGTTCACAAAACGTATAAATTAAGAAACGCTGTTCTCACTACGAAAACCCAAAGACGTAATCCGAGTCAGGCAGCAGAAGTGTGTGTGTGTGTGCGTGTGTGTTTGAGTATGCAAATCGTGTACGCATATGAGATCTTTATATTAGATGCAGCGTTTGACTGTTTGGCACATCTTGATTACGACTGTCAGAGTTTTTCATATGTTAAAAGAAAACAAAATTAGACCTTTCTGGAAAGACTAATATGGTTAAATGGCGTTATTTTGTGATCGTGGCGTTTATTGAAGGCCTGCATTGCTGCAATTTGTATTAATAATAATACACAATTAAGATATCTTAATACTTAGTTTTTCAAGCTCTAATATAATTTGTTGCTTATGATCTAGTTTCAAACGCGCGAACAAGTATGGCCCTCAAAAATGTGCAAATTATCATCACTGTGCCAATGGCAGCATTTTAATTAACAAGTTATAAAATAAAAATAGTCTAAAATCAATGAAAACACTGTATAGCTAATCTGAGAAATCCATGTAAAATTACACAACTTGCAGTGGGTAAAGCTATCAAAGTCGCGACTTTTGACAATCGGCAACACTTCCAAAGTCGCCGTCAATCCTTCCCGGACCAAATGCCTAAAAAAATAAAAAACAAATTATATCGAGTTTCTTTTTTGTTTCTTTTTTTTTTAGTTACTAATCTTCTCAGAACATTCTGTTTCTTCATTTTTACGTGCCGTCGTTTTGCCAATTTCAGTCTTTCCAATTCGAAGGAACGCTTTCCCGCTTACACGTCTGCTCACTGCAGCACGTTTCGTTGGCGTTGGAAACCGATGAAACAGTAGTGAGTTTTAATATTTTGTATACGAGCGAACGCAAGCAATGTGTGTTTGCGTTGCGTGTTCTACACTACGCGTGCAGAAAATTGCGGTCTTGGATTGGAGTATGGTGACAACGCGCATGCACAGCGTGGATCACGCAACTCTAACGCAAACGTACAGCGCTTGAGTTGACTTTTATACGTAATATTAAAACTCTCTAATAAGGCACAATCCCATACCGGCTGCAGCACTACGTTGGGACAGTGACGAGTGTTGTTTGCTTTCGGAAATGATATTTCGCAAGCCATGATCGTGAGCACTTCCGCCGTGCCCACTGAACAGGAGAACCGGGGGACCTTCACTAGAGCGCTTTCCTTTTCCGCCGCGGGAGGGCGAGCAACGAGCTGGAGACGCGAATAGGGTACTCCACTATCGGGCCTAATACAGGTCATGCCGTGCCTTGTGCCAGCTCAACGCACAACACTGGGACATCAGCGAGCAAGCATGGGACTCAAAATTGTTTGCCCCGCTTTTGAAGGCCTGTTCACACATACAGCGGAGCCCTGTTAACGCTACGTGAGCGCTCCAAAGAGCTCTCATGTGGCGCTTCCTAGCGCGTGACTTAGTTCTTATATAGCGCGCGATTAGCGCTTCTGTAGCGCCTTGTTAGCGCTTCTGTAGCGCCTTGTTAGCGCTTTACTAGCGCCTTGTTAGCGCTTCAGTGGCGCCTTGTTAGCGCTTGAGTGGCGCCTTGTTAGCGCTTCTTGTACGGCAGTTATTGCTGCGGATTAGCGCGTGCACTGCGGTTCTGGTTCCTGTGCTTAGGTGTGCATCAACAGTACCATGGCGAACACGTGGGACGCTGAAATAGAAATCCGACAAATGCTCTTACACACGCAATTAGTGCATATGTGTGTGGACGACTTAACGCCCAGAAGAGCCTTCTGGGTGCGCGAAATCTTTCGCCACCGAGATACCGACGGGTACCCGGCGAACCTTGTTCTCAGGCTGAGGGACCGAGACACAGAGCTCTTTCGAAGGTGATTATCTTTTAACTGCGTGTCTTTAAAACCAGGGCCACGCATATCAAATAGAAAGCGATGAGGTCGTACTCAATCAATTAGTCGCTCAGAGTCCATGACTCTGGATCGTCTTCCCGACCCTTTGCTTGGAGAGCGGTTCGTTTACTTCCTCTTCTTTCAATGCCAAAGGAAAAACAGCAACGGAATCGCCGTGCACGCGCTGTTCCGCAGCAGCAAGCACGGCACAAGGAGCGTGAGAGCGCTTACACTGCGTTGCTCAAGCGCTAACCGAGCGCCTACCGAAGCGCTTTTGAAGCGCTACTGAGCGCCAACTGGAGCGCTTCCGAAGCGCTAGCCGAGCGCTATGTCACGCGCAAGTTGGTGCCACATAAGCGCTGCTTTCAGCGCTTATGAAGCGCTAACTGAGCGTTTCGCTGTATGTGTGAACCGGCCTTTATCCTCCACGTTTCGAACCTGCGGCGATGTATTGGCGTAAGCGAGCTTCCGAAGGCATGACGTTTTTCGAGGAAGCGATGAAATGACTGCCTACTGTCCTTCCATGGTGCTGATGAACGTTGATAAACGCGGAATGTCTGGTTCACGCGGTTGCGCAGGTTGCGTTGAAAGCAACCTGGGTACCAAGCTGATACTAGAGTTACGACAGAGTCACCGAGACGACTGTTCCATCGCGCAAAGCACCGCCAACATGTAATCACGGAAGCCACAAGTGTCAAGCAGAATTCGCGAAAGGACCTGTTCCGGTCAGTTCACTGTGTTTTGTTTTTCGGCTAGGCGCCGTCTGTTTTGCTGGAGTCGCGAATACTCCGTTGATGCCTGAACTGACAGTGCGGTGGAGGCTAATGCGCCCGCCGGACCAATCCCACAGCCTCCCTTCTATCACCCGACCCCGCTCTCCGCGCGTGAGTATGGACGAGAGCGTAATCCCGTGGCGAAAGATAGACGCACGACTGTTACAACAAGCACGTAGCTTCCACGGCACTGTTAGCTTAGAAGGCGAACGCAGAATGCATTGATCCGAGCACACTCCGTGGGAACCTCCCGAACGTAGTAAACTCCCAGGTCCCTCGGGGTTCGTTTGCCGCTTCTTCCACTCACAAAAAATAGATAAATAAGTCGAAAATCTCCCCAACAGGCGGCTCTGATGTCATGCCGCTACGGTGGTGCTCTTGTCATGCGCAGAAGCGTCACTTCAATCTCTAAACTAAAGCAAGGCGCGGGAAGGTAATAAGCCACGCCATCCGTTTCTTAAGCGGTCAGTGACGGTAGCGACAAACACTTTTGCAAACCGGAGGTTGCATCCATGACTAGCATAGTGCGGTGGATAGTGGAGTCTCGCTGTGCTCTTCACGCGATGAGCGGATTGCTCAACAACGCAGTTGGTTGAGGGAGAGATAGAGATAGAAAAAGAAACAGTCCAAAAACGCAAAAAAAAAGAACCCCCGGTTGCGTTTTTTGGAAGTACATTATTAATCCTTCCCTGCAAAGTAAATTGAGCTGGCCCACGGGTGGTGTTGCAATTGGCTAAAATAGTAACGACCTGCCGTGGTTGCAGAGGTAGGTTCTAAATTTGTTGTAAAAGCGACTAGTCTCTGTCAACGCCCTCTGACTTTTTTTTGTATTTACGATGTTTGAAATTAAACTCGCAATAAAAAACGGCAAGTAAAAAAAAATGGCCGCTAAACGTGGAAAGTTTAAGCTTCTCTTGAATGTTATTGCCTCAGCTGACATACTATTGGTTTATACATGTACAGTTGTCAAGAGCAAATCAAATGTCGAACATCTACTACGTTGGCTAAACTGTGGCTGTTTGGATCGCGGACTGTACGGGCGAGTTCAGAGACTGCTTTACGGGCTTTCGTTAAGCTATACTTGGTTCTTACTTGTAAAAGTGGACACTCGAATTTTGACGAAGCGCGGAGGTAAAAGAGTGGACGAAGACACCGCTGTCGACTTCACATTGTTCGGGGGGTCTTTTTTTCCTTTTCATAACTTATTTACTGTAGCTGAAACGCTGACATGACCCCGTTGGGCGTTCATTCCGCCTTTAGCCATGTCAGCAAAGATAATACCTGTCATTGTTTCGAATAAGATACTAACAAATATTGCGTGAAAGCTACTTTTCCCGCCAAGTCTTGGTGGGGATTAAGGAACTGAAAGCCCGGGGCTCATGTACGTGAAAACAAATAAGAAACGTGCTCAAATAACTAGAAAGGAACTGCGCTACGGTCCTCTGTGTGGCTAGTAGACAGCTGATTGCTGAAAGACAGCTCTGTCTTTCTCCAATCAGCTGTCCACATAAAACGAGTTCAGACTTTTCTAAATTAAGTTTTTTCTTTTACTCAGGCCTAACTTCTTATTTAGAATAAAACACAAAAAAACATATAACCACGTTAATTTGATTACTGTAACATAGTTATATCAACTGTTTTTTTGTTTTTTGTTTTTTGACGAGGCACGAACGTGGTTAACAATTTTTTACAGCGGAGTTGTTAAGGGCTAGTTTCCTGAGTATCGTGTCCGCCAGCAAACAAATGATGACACAAAACTCTGGACAGCTGCCGCCATCTATGAGCGACGGCTGCAACCTTTCCAGCCTTTACACTCTGGCTTGCCGACTTTCGGCCGGCCATTTCTTCATTCCCACCATACTACAGCTTCACTGGTCTTCCTTTTTTCCTTAATCCGAGTGTGCTTTTTTTAAATAAATACTTTCGGTAGACCCTAATGACCCTTATATCAAAAAGTCGAGTGGTAGAAGTTTATTCATATTATTTCACTTCGTACAGTAGAAAGATAAAATCATCAGAAACCACTAACCTACTTTATTGATTTCGCCTGAAATGAACGTTATATTTTCTCGTTTGCGAACTTCTCTTCTTTAATTTTAAATTTTTTTTCAGCGGGCGTGACAACACACGAAGTGCTTACCTTTCATTTTCCTGCCAGTGAACAACAGGTATATAATAGAGGCACACTATTCAGACCGCCAACAGCCCTTAGGTTAACATTAGCACCCGCGAGAACCCGTTCAAATAAACCGCCGAAAAAGCGCGTGCTAGCGGCGCGCCAAGAAAGTGTTCTGACGAGCGTTTGATTACATCGGCACCTTGAAGCGAGCAGCAACGCTCGTCTCTTCCATTCTCCCTCGACGACACTTTTCAAATCTCTGTCGAACAGCGTCGCTTTCAGTAATGATCCGGGTCTGTAATATCGGAAGCGAAAAGGCATCACCGTCGTCCCGCTGCAAAACGACCGTCGGTAATCGCGCACATGCACAAACCTCACAGAATTCCCCGACGATGACTTAAGAAAGTTTAAACGAAGCAAAAGGCGTCGCCCGAAAGCAACGGAGCTCAAAGACGGTGAATACCATGGTAAAAAAAAAAGGGGGGAGGGGGGTGAAGTAAAAAATCGGGAACGACAAAAAAAAATATTAAGGTAGAAAGAAGGGATATTTCTCGGAGAGGAGTGAAGCGTTGGACACCGTCGCCCTCGTCGACTACGATTCCGGGAAAAGCGAGAAACGCGCGCCTGAGTGCGTTTTAATGGCATAAATTTCAGACGAGCCATCGACTGATTTCAACTCGCGACGACTGGGATGCATGACCCACGGCAGGGCTAACGGAATGCTTAGACCGCTTCATTGAACCGGCGTAAAGTCGGCGAACGGGAATCGGAATATCATTTAAATGATGAGCATATTTCCGTCGTCTCACTGTCGTCGGTCACGACGCTGAAGTTCTTTTAAGGACTGAGTGGAAAAGTGCGAGGGGTGCGTGTGCTCCCGAACACTCGTTTCTGTCAAAGGGACACTGGAATAAAAAAAATTAAAAACTCTTAGATAGGACAGGTATGTTGTAAGAAAAACGTACCTCAAAAAATGAATCATGCCATATTTAGGTTGCGAGATTTCTTTTAAGTATCGAGGCGCACTTCCATTTGGTACTCCTCTCTGGAAACAACGTGCCAAAAAAATAAAAAGCAACAAAAATCATTTTGGAATTGTTTCTTAGTCAAAGTGAGTCCCACGATGTGAATATTCGCTATTTCTTTTTTCCTTTTAAGCCCGGTGGGTATTTTTTTTTATTTATTTATGCCCACGACCAAAGCACTTAAAAGTATTTCTTGGGAGTTTAATATTTTCAGGAGCGACGATTGCTAAACATGCTTCTATATTTGGTCGACGTACAGAAATATCGCAATCGGTCCTAAAACTTAAAATGTGTTTCGCGACAACCTCAATGCGCAAAAAAAATTTTAAAGTGTATTTTATGATGGTTAAAAAGCGCAACAGGACAACGGCCAGAAAGGAAGACACAGGCACAGCGCTTCGACGACTACGCTTGTTGCGGTTTTTAACCATCATGAATCACCAACTCGCCCAACACTCCACCCTCGTCAGCTGTATTTTATGACACACATGTCCTATCCAAGCGCTTGACAAAATAGTGTAGTTCTGAGCTAAGCGTCCCTTTAAAGCGAGCATCCTATTAGCAGCGCCAGCTCATGTTTCTGCTGGCATGCCGAAGGGGTTTAAGGGCTGGGTGGAAAAGTGCGAGAGGCGCGTATGCTCCCAAACACTTGTCTCTGTCAAAGCGTGCGCAGTTCAAAGTGAGATATCCGTATAACGCACCCCTGGCACTAGTTCTTCGTCCCAAAACAGTCTCGCGCATAAAAAAAAAGAAAAAAAAAACCTTCCTTAAAGCGAGCTTGTGCACGTGCGCACGCACTTGGTATTTCAAAAAGAAAATCTGTTGATCATTGATGCGACAATGTTTCGCGCGATCTAATAGACCGATCTTTCCGACCTCACCATTTGGTTTCGTTACGCCACCGCTGTCGGCATGAATCATGGGAACTGCATAGTCTCTCTGCACGCGTGACAACCCCGCTGGAACTCTGCGCGAGCCGAGCACGAGACGACACGAACCATCTCGTGCCCTTACGCTTGTCCCTTGTGAACTACAGTCATGGCGGCGCCATGCATGCTTGGAACGCCTAGTGAGATCGGTCTATAGGCCATATGCAAAATCCTTGCCAGCTATCATCATCATGCCATTAGGAGCCGCCATATTGGGGGTTTATCACATCTTCCAGTTGTGGACGAGGCGAATCTGCATTTAACTCGGTTTTTATGATATTAGGGCAGTCTATTTGTAGACTCAATGGGCTGCTGGTTAGTTTCGGTTCAAAGAAGAAAAGAAAGACGGCCACAAAATTCTGGAAAAGGAATTGTCAGCAACGAGGTCGCAAGACTCGTCACTCAAGCAGTGAACTGGGCCACCCAGGTCTATGAACGGTATTTCTCGAAGACGTCCTGTGAAGGGTTCGTACTGGACTTGCAGCAGGTGATCATATTTTAGTTCTACGACTTCCACTTTGCCGGGACTATTGTTTTTCGGGTGAAACCATCGGCACGGGAACCCCCCAATATGGCGGAAATCTGATAATTGATCATGAATACACTAGATGGCGCTTCTTTTCGCATATGGTCTATTCCAGAAACAAAGCAAAAAACAGTGCGGTATCCCGGCGAGCTGCGGGTCCATCCCACCAGAAGCCCTAAACTTGTCAAACACAAAGTTGGTGCAGAAGTTCGCGGAGCACTCCTATTGGAAGTCGGCGAAAAAAGCGCGAAGTCATCGTCGTGATCGAAGTCATCGTGTGCTCCTTCAACTTCGGCCTCAACTTTCTGTTTGACGAGTTTAGAGGCCCAGCTAGACATAGTTGAGCTGAGCTATATCTTTATTTTTTTATTGTCAAATCCCCTGTTTACCTACTTCGTTGGCGTTGTGCTTCGACTGTTCCAGGAAACAGTAAATATTTAAATATATTATTATGGAACGTTGAAAGTACCTTAATACGTTCAGCGGAGTTCTTAATTTGTGAAAGCGTATGTATCGCCCCAATGCTGACTTGACAACGTCCTACAGCTACATTGACACACAAAATTTCGTTAAATGAATTAAATGACTGAACGTTTGATTTCTGATTGAATTAAAATATACACACTTTGTTTAGTTTTTTTTAATTAAGAAAAAATACAGCGGGCCGATTTTCCCCAACCTAGCAGGAGAGGGTTACATCATGTTTCTTAGAGAGGAGTCAAAGCTGTTTCATGTTAGAATTTGCAGACGGTCGGAGGTCAGTGACTTCCAGTCAATAATAATTCGAACGAAATAAGTATTTAATTTCGTGTTTTTTTGCGAGCAAATGGTTTGACAATTTTCGAACGGTTGTAACCTTGCTGAGCGATGAGAAGGTGACAAAATGTACAAGGCTTTCTTTAGTCCGAACTTCCAAATGTACATTTTATTTAAAAAAAATCTTAATTTAGCAATTTTTTGTTTAGTCTCAAGTGATTCGATGCTGCCTTTACGCAGCATTTTTAAAACCAATAAATGACGCCTAAATTCTAAAAAGAAAAAAAAATCGAGCACTTAGTCGCTCAATGCTTACAACGTTTTCTATATCTTCTTTTAAGGATGGGACCCACACAATTGACGAATATTCGAGCACTGGGCAAATAACAGTCTCATAAGCCGTACGTTCAACCGCCTAATAACATGCTCCCAACTTTCCTTATGAAAAAAACCCTCAAAAAAGAAAAAAATGTTTTTTTTAACAATTTGGTTGGAACACGCGTGTCGAAAAATAAAATTTACGCGAAAAAAAATTGTTTTAGAGCAATATTGACGGCGAGAGATTTATTTAAAATTCTGCGCGCCATGACGTCCATGACGTCATGCGCTCGAAGTCCATGACGTCACGGAATGGTCATTCCCTCCCCTCCACACACCCGAAATGCCGAGAAAGAAAACAAGTGGAGAGGAGGTGACTTCCGAATAGATCGCGTCTCGCACCGTCAATATTGCTCTAAAATTTTTTTTTCGTGTGAAATTAATTTCTTATTACGCGTGTCCTAACCAAACTGTTAAAAAAAAGTTTTTTCTTCGGGGCTTTTTAAGAAGCACAACTTTCTGTAGGCCTTGGGCGCATATGTTATCCAAGTGAGCGGCCCAGTTAAGCTTCGTAATAATGGCATGGGCCAAATATTTTACTTCCCTCACAGCTTCAATGCATTCATGTTCGACGTGGTACTTAAATTCGAGAGGAGACTTCTTATTTGTTATTGTGAGAGCGCAAGTTTTTTAGTAATTAAGGACCATTCGCCACCTCTCACACCAGTCAGCAATTTTACACAAGTTTTCATTCAGCAATGGTTGGTCCAAAGAGCTGCGAACAGTTCTATAAATAACGCAGTCGTCGGCAAACATGTCCTCAGTCACACCGGAATCAAGATCATCGGCTATATCATTAATATAGATCAAGGATAAGAGTGACTTCAGAACCAACCCCTGGAGTATACACCTGATAGCACATTAAGATTCAGTAATCGACAGCCATTAGTTTCTACAAACTGTGTTAATTTTTTTTTAGATATGCTGAAATCCATTTTACAAGACCGGGGAGCAATGTTTACTCTCTCCAAATTTCTTACTGGTAGATGCTGAGGTACCCTGTCAAAGACTTGGGACAGATCTAGAAATATTGCTTTAATTTGTTCTTTATTGTTAATGGCATTGGCCAAGTCATGCACGACTGACAGGAGCTGAGTTGTAGTTGATAGCTTTCTTCTAAACCCATGATGAACGTTTACAAATATATTTCTGGATCCCAGAAAAGAAGTAATATAGCTGGAGATGACGTGTTGCAGCAGTTTGTAGCAAGTCCAGATTAATTATATCCGTCTACAGTATGCAGCAAGCAGTTTACTCCCACTCTTGTACACCGACTCAACTTTTCCACACAGCCAATCAAAAGGCAGGCATCCTTGATCCAACAATGCATTGAACAAAATAAATAAATGCTGCGAAATCATTTCTGCATAAGGCTTCAAAAAAGCGCTAAAAATACCGTCAAGGCCACGTGTTTTTTTTTTTTACACACTAGTTTTAAGAGAAGATTACTTATTCCGTTGATGTTTAATTCCTGTAACTTCCATTAATGGTGTAGGAAGTACCTATTCGATGGTATCCCTGCTTATGTCTCGACTACTAAACGCTTTGAAATACGTTGCTAAAGCCATGAGAAATTTGACGAGGGTCTATAACTTCACAACCGATAGAATGAAGCTGGTCAACACAACTATTGTTGCCCGACAGATATCCCGAAAACTTTTGCGAATTTTTTTATAAAGTTTTCCAGTTTTGTTTAAAAAAATAATCACAAAGGCTACGTTTTTTTTTTTTTTTTTTGCTTTAATGTAACTCTGAGGGAACTTATGACGCTAATACTTCTACGGTTCGATTTGCGTTTTCGAGATATCGTCCTTTTATAATCTATTACGTCCCGGATTATCCAAAGATTGCGCTGTTTCTTTCTATTTTTAACTTTTGGTATGTATTTATAAAGGTATGAGGCAGTAATATTCCTAAACGTATTTCATAAAGTTATTACGCCATCTGCCGCCTCGAAATCACCGTGGCACAAGTACTCTAAACCTATAATAGCTTCGTCATCTGCGGCGGAAAAGTAGAAGAAACATTTACTCGTCTGTCTCATTTTAACAGGTCGAAATTTTGTTGTAAGAAAAACAAGCTTGTCGTCTGATATGACGTCTAAAACAGTGACCTTATTGTCATCGAGAAAATATACAACAAATATGTGATACAGATTATTATCACTGTTCTGAGAAACTCAGGTAGTACCTTCTGTAGCAAGCTGAACAAGAGTAAAGTTGAGCATGAACTCAAGCAATAGTTGCAACTTTTTATTTCCGTCGTACCTGGGTTTAAAGCCTGCCAGCTAGTTAAAGGAAGATTGAAGTCACCCGCCAGTATAACTTTTTGGTTAGGTTTCTATTTCTGCTGCATGTAAGACTGAATGTTGTCTAGGAATGGCTTGGGTGAGGAATGACTCGGGTGAAGTTCATAATTACAGGTCTTGGTTTGTTTTGCCGCATTTTCCTGATAGACTACACCCACTAAAGCCCAGAATCATCGGTGTTCGATTTGACACCAAGTACTTTCGTTATCAACTATTTCATTCATTAAGACGCAGGAAATATTATGTTTTATCACTAAAGCA